>BJCN01311064.1:0-10977 GCA_018326445.1 Flaveria brownii
CTTTTTAAAAATTTCACCTGTTTATAACTTTTTCTAAAAATAAAATGATTTAAAATATTTTATTTAAAAAAGGTTTAGTGTATTAGAAAATTTCATATTATATAAAACTTTAATTTTTTATTATTTAGATTTTAATTAAAAGATGTGATTTTCAATTTTCTTAATAAAATCTATTTTAAAAAAAGATAGTTTGAGTTTAATAAGAGAGAGAAATATGTCAATTAATATAATTAACTTTTAATAAGAGAGAGAAATTTGTTTAAGTATTTAAATTAGTATAATAATTTTTTGGAGGGAAAATTGATATGTGCATGTCTAGAATAATGACAAGTGGTAAAAAAATAAGATAAGAGAATGACATGTGACAAATAAAACCTTGATTTATTAGAGGTTATAGATACTTTGAGTAAAATACAATTGAAAACGGAAAGATAAAAAAGAAAGAAAATTAAAAGTTTTATATAGATACTACACTTGGTAAATGTGAATACCCATCTGCGAATATGTTTCAGTAACATACCCCAAGTTAAACATGATGTTTAAAATTACCAAGTGAACCAAAGATTGTATCATCCATTTTATATATTAACAAGTGTACCAAAGAAGACGAAAGAACAAAAATAGCTTCTCTATATCAGAATCAATTCATCTCACAACAAACAAATAGTGCCAATAAACCCATTCAATTTAAATAACTAAAATTTATATTCAACAACTCTTTTCAAAACATTCTTGAAATTTAAAATCTTGAAGAGATTATATGCGCAAGCATGTTTATTGTATTAGATGATAACATTTCCTGTTAACTTCTGAAATAGGGTGATGTTTTCTTGCTCCAGCCTCTAGGAAAAGATGAAATGTATGGAAACTTTCTATAGGACTGATATATTTAATTTTTTTTAAACGGCTGCTTAGTTGTTAGTTGTTATATCATCAAGTTAGTAATATTTACCTATTCAAGATTTAAACCTTGGACCTCTAAAAGAGACAAAACCTCCCACATTCCCCTTTACCACTGAGACAAGAGATCATTGCCAACTGATATATTTACTAATACCGGTTAAAAACCATTATAAAAGTTAAATACAAGCATTTAATGCATATCATGTTGATTGTAAATTATTATTTTCTCAAACTATAAGCCTTGTTATTTCTATATATTAATCTAAAGTGTTATATTTTTAGCCCTCAACTTTTTGAAATTATCACTTTTAACCCCTCAAGTATTTTATAGAACTTTAAGAAATATCACTTTGACCCTCTCGAGTTTCTTCTAGTTTACTCGTTGTACATTTTTACTTAAAAATCTAACTTCTTAAGAAATGTGCTGGTCAAATATAAAACGTTGCGTGCTAATTTTATGTACGCTTTGAGTTGTCTACGTTTCGACGTAGATTTTATTTAAAAACATGTGAGATCAAATATAATATGTTTTCATTAACCGACTTAAATTCGAGTACTCTACGTGTTAACGTAAATTTAGTTTGAAAACAAATTGAGACAATTATTGTCTATACATTATTACGTCGTGTACTATGGCACCGTAAGCGGTGCGTATAATTACTAGTTATACAAACAAAAGAAAAATATCACACTTAAAATGATGCCGATAATGGTATTCAGAAGGAAATTTCTTAATCAGCAATGGGCGAACAATTTCAATGCTATTTTAAAATTTTAAAATAAATTGTATTTTAATAATTTAATTTTAAAATAAATCGTATTTTAATAATTTACACTACCACCGATTGACTGATAACAAATTCATATAATTTTTTTTAATTAATGGAATTTTTAAGTTCTATTTTAGTTGTCAATGACGATCGATTGACATAGTTACCATATATATATACACTCGATTTGTATTTAATTTTCACTCAATTTCACTTGTAAGTTTTTTTTATTTTCTTCATAATTGTTTGTGAGCGAAATCAATTGAAAAATCAAGTGTAAATATTTGGTAGTTACTTTATTGAGATTGCATTTGACAATGTAAATAGAAGTTGAGACTTTAACCAATCGGTCATATTGTTGGTATATTTTATTATTCACTAATAAGTAATAGTTTGAATTTTTAAAATCTTTTTTTCCAGCTCCATACAACAAGAACACACATATAATTTTGTTGGTGTATTAAAGGCTGAAGGTACTTAAAACATGATCGATATTGTGTGGTCGGTCAAAAATATTAATTAAAAAGTTCTTAATCACCCTTAATAGCAAATGGTAAGTAGGGTGTCGAATCCACATGGAATCATAGGAAAGTGCTAGCAACTATTAATCTAAAAAGACTAAACATGAAAAAAGAATTTGATTTATGGATTTATTTGAGAAATAATTAAATTAACGAAATAAAGTTTAAGTTTTTAATAATCTTGATTAAAAAGCAACCCACTTCAGGATCCAGGTTTGACAAAGTTATAATTTTTTTTGAATGAAACCTAATAGGAAGTCATTAATGGTGACTTAACATGATATGATTTAAGTGATAATTATGGATTAAAGTTTAAAGGACATTCACACAATTACCAATTTGAATAATAAAACTCTAATTCTAATAATCAATCACACAATGATTAAAGAAACCAAAGTTATAGAATATCAAAATTAGGTTTTAGACATAATCAAACCATTTAAATAATAAAATCATAACTTGAATCCAAAAGAATTTAAAAGGTTCAAGATTCAATCCCAAATCTAGGTTACAAACTAAGAAAAATAAGAACTTGCACAAACTCTTCCCCCGAAGTGAATCACAATGGATTTAGCCTTGCATCATCATCGATTCTTCAACAAAATTGTAATTGATCATTAAATCCGGATGAATTTGATGTTCTTGATGTTGGAAGAGCTTGAGAATGATCTAAGATGGTTTATTTCCGTCCAAGATTGTTGTGTGTAAAGTTATTTTTTCATCGTAGGGTTACTCCCCCTTTAAAACCCCTCAAATTAGGTTTAAATCCATAAAAACGCGCCGATTGGCGTCGGTGGCGCCACCAGTGGTGTCGGTGGCGCCCCCAGCACCATCTGGCTGAAAGTTACTGACCAATGATGGCTCTGATGGTGTTTTGATGGTATCAGCGTTGGTGGAGCCTATGATGGCGTTGGTGGCGCCACCAGTGGCGTCGGTGGCGCCCCCAGTGCCATCTGTGCTGAAAGTTACTGATCAACAGTGGCTCTGATGGTGTTTCTGACGGTATCGGTGTCGGTGGCGCCTATGATGGCGTCGGTGGCGCCACCCCCTGTACAAACTTTATTTTCATGTGTAACTTTCCTAGACCTTTCCGTGGACAGGTCGTGGGTCCCGTAACTCTTTTCCTAGCTCAAGTTATGCCCGTTTTATGATACCGTTGCCGTAGAACTTCGATTTATCATATCTTGACTTCTCTAGCTCCATTTATCATCCCGTTTCTTCCCATTTCTTCGTATTCTTCACATTTGACCTAAAAACACAAAAACAACTCTATTTCTCATACATTTACACGTAAAACCCGAAAATAAAGCCGTTAAGCGTTGAACTTTCACCACCCGATCACAATCCCCATACTTACCTTTTGCTTGTCCTTAAGCAAAGCTCAATTGCAATTTATAAAACCATCATTGCAAATATATCTCACTAGCCACCTATTAAAGATTAATTAAGGTCCACGATCATGCCCTTATTCACACGACTTACATCATTTAATAGATTTGCATTCTAGCATGTCAATTATAAGCAAAATAAGACATCACCCAACTAATCTTAACATGATTTTGATTTTTAGTCTCATGTACACACCCCTCATAATAATTCACTCTTCTTGGTTTATATCTGAGTTAGTAAAAGATGTACTGGTGTAATCACTCAATAACCCAATATACCACCTTGTCCACATAAGCTTGTATAGCAATCACACCTCCACCATTTGCATAGATCTTGCACACGTCTAAAGGACTTATGGGTTTTTGGGCTGAGTTAAAGGTACGAGATTTTTTACTTGTAAAAGTGGCTAACGCATATAGAATTATAATCTAAACCATTAAACCATCCTTATCAACACGTCTCACAAAGCTAAATCAATTTGATCATTTTTGAATCACTACTTTTTCTCCCTTTTTTCTCTTCTTTTTTTCATTATTTTTCAATTTCTTTTTCATAATATAAGCTTGACTTCGGATGCTCTTTTACTTTAAATAGTTTCATGGCCGGTTATCAACTAACAACTTGGACTTTATATATCGGTTTTAACAAACGAATAGCTTAAGGCTCAACATGGCTACTAACGGTTAGGATGGATAACACTAACAAGTGATTAACAAGTAAATGGGTTCCTAAATTGCCTTTGTCATTTATGTGCAACATCTTGCTTATAGTCTTGATACGCATCAAACAATACAAGTTCTGTAACAAAAGTAGTATATGGCTTATACTCAACAAATGAATATATATATGTGATGTATTTTAAGTAATAGGCTCAAAATCTCATCAAGTAGGAATTTATGCTACCAATGTGCACATGAGTTTATTATATCAACAACTTGTTAACACTAACTAGATATCCATCACATTTCTAAAAATAACCTGCTAGGAACACTTTCTCCCAAACTTAAGGAATATGGCCATGACCTAAGATTTATATCAATTTTCTAATAAACAACAAGTGGCTTATATTGAAAATTCTAGTTTCATAAATACACTAAACTTTACTTGAAAACTTTTTGCAAAAATTAACATTTGACAAAATGGTTTTTGAATTTTTTTTAAAATTTTTACCCTAATTCTGCATAACTCCCATCATCTTCACACTTGAGATGTACATTGTCCCAATATACTTACTAAATATTACTATTGGTGTGGAAAAAAGATAATTTTAAGATCAGATCCAATCTTATCATTTTCACAAACCATTTACAATCAGTCGGGGAACCACCATCAAGAATCGAAAATTAAAACTAACTACAAATTAACTATTTCTAACGATTGAGAAGGGAAAGAAATGTACCTGATTACGTGTTTGTAGCAAGATCTTCAATTGTACTAGTGATCTTCAACATATCGTCCACTAATCTACAAGACATACTAAAATTCATGTAGAAGCGAACTTCTTACTTCATGATTAATACCTCCTTTTAAATCAATGATGCATCCCCTTCCCCCCACTTAAAGCATTGCATTGTCCTCAATGCAACCTATAAGTGAAAAAAATTAATTAAAACTAGTTAACTTGTTTGATAGAAATTAGAAAAAATATCATTTTAAACATAAAAGTCCTAAACTCACTTTCGTAGGAATCACGGTTACATTTAGCATATGCAACAAGCCTTTTAAACCATCCGGTAGACCCGGGTGGACGAGTGTAGTCTCGTGAGGGTTTCTAGTGAACACACCCACAAAGTTCTTAAAATAAAACAAAACAAAATCATAAACAAACAAAAAAACTAAAAAGTACAAACTACTTTGGGCTGGCTCCCAAGTAGCGCTAAATTTTAGGTCTTCAGCTAGACCGTACCTGTCGACACTCATGGTGGTTGAATGGGGTGCTTTCTTCCTTAATTTCTTAAGTATATTTTCTTTAAATGATCTGGTAGGTTTTCTAAGTCATTCCATTTTCTTCCAAACACCATCTCCATAACCCGGACATTCATAGGATCAAGTGAATCACCTGTTTTTTCTTCCTTTTTGGTTTATCCTTATTCGTGTCCACCTTCTTAACAAACTCTTTATTTTTCCTTAGATTTACAAGCTTAACCCTTTCATATTTAAAACCAATCTCGAAAGTGGTGATCTCACTTATATGTGGAATAGAAGGAGGAACACACTCGTTAGCAATACCCGCCTCACTAGGCTCATCATAACAAAATAATTGATATACTTGGAAAATACATTAAAACGTAACTTACGGGTTTCCAAAATCATGTTAATTGTTCCATCTTGGCAAGTAATTTGAGCATTTGCAGTTGCTAAAAATAGTCTACCCAATATGATTTGAGGTTGCTCCCATGTCCTCTGGTATGCATAATCAAGTACCATAAAATCCACAGGGTAGTAAAATTCTCCCACTCTGATTACTACATCTTTCACTATCCCTTGAGGAAATTTATGAGTTGAGTCAGCTAACACCACGGTGGTGTCAACTTCTTTGAGAGGGCCAAACTCATATTGATCATACAACGTACCTGGCAAGATGTTAACACCAGCTCCATAGTCCAAAAGAGCCCTAGAGATTTTGAATTTCCCAACTTTGATTGGAATAACGGGTGCTCCTAGGTCACCCTCCTCAACTTTATTATCTTTTTCCACTTCAACAGCTTATTTTTCATTACTTTCAATAACTTATGATTATGGTGTAAGTTCATAATCATAAACGTTACAACTTGAGATGGTACTTACTGCATTGATCTGCACACTCTTTGTGTTCCTTATACCAGAAGTTTGATGTTGAGGATTGACAGTGGTGTCACTAGGCAACGTTCCTTGAATTCTTCTCAGTTGTGCTATCTCTTCTGCTAGTTGTCCAACTTGCTTAGCTAGTGTCTCCACGGTTTTATCTCGTACCTCTTTGTCTTTCTTAATTTCTCTAAGAAAGTCCATGACTTCGGATGAGTTGTTTGAACCTACTTGATATACATTAGGTTGATAATTCCGTTGGTAACCCTTATTGTATCCCCCTTGGTTGTAATTCTGGTTATTATACATTGGTTGTCGATTCTGGTACGGTTGACCTCCATGATTTGGTACCTGAAAATGAGGATTAGATTGATTAGATGTGTTACCATACTTAAAATTAGAATGATTACGCAAACCTGGATGATATGTATTAGAGTTAATATCATATTGTTTTCGATCACCATATACTTGATTAACCTCTTCCCCAGGTCTACCTACCTTCATCGAACAATCCATAATAGCATGTCCCAAATCAGCACATCCTTCACACATGGGAAAGATTGGTCTGCCTTGAGGTGTCACATTCCCCCCATTAAGATTCAAACTCGCTAACTGACGTTCAAACATTTGATTTGCTCTCTCCAACTGTTCTAATCTTTCATTGGCATTAGTAGTACCTGCAGATCTGACAATGGCATGTTTCTTCTTCCTGTTAGATTGAGCTTGCCTTTTTGAGTTCACCGCCATCTTCTTTAAGAATTCCCAATCCACCTCTACATGATTAGAAAGAAATGTTCCTCCCATATTAGAGTTCACATCCCGGATGTCATTAGTGAAATCCATCATAGAATGCATTGATTAACTCCTATTATGGAATACCATGATGAGGATAATTCCTTAACAATTGTTTAAACCTTTTCCAAGCTTCATAAAAAAGCTCACCCGATTGTTGTTGGAAGTTCCGAATATTGGATTTTGCATCACTTGTTCGTTGAGGTATGTAATACTCTTCTAGAAATCATTGTTTTGTAGCATCCTTTAACGAGAATTAAAACAACACTAGCTTAACTTGATTCGGTATAAATCGTTGTCCTCCAATTGTACCACACATTGCTTCAAATTTAGAAATATGAAGGTAAGGTTCCTCAGTTCCTTTACTATAAAAAGATGGCAACATGTTCAATCCTTGTGGTCTCACTTCAAAAGATCGACCATGTGTAATAGGGCTTACTATTAGAGATGAGTTGGCTGTAATTTGACGTCTGAAATGGCTTTCAACTCCTCGGATTGGGGCACGATGATGGACTTGCGAAAGACCATCATGATGTTGAGGAACACCCGGTTGTGGATGCTGGTTCATTGGTTGTCTCATGGCTCTTGGTGGACCTTAATTAGCCATTTAGAAGACTGGATTAAGATGATGATTGTATCCTCCCGGAAGCTGATAGCCATAGTTGAAACCGAATCCATCTTCATCTCCCCTTCTATATCCTGTATTCAAATTCTCATGCTCTATTCCATCATCCCAATTTGATACTCGATCCTTTATATCTTCATCACCATTAACACCATCATTCCTGCTTGAGTTTGATTGATTAAACTAAACTGAGTGATTTCTTGGAGCTTCATAGTTAACATTTCTAACCGGTTCTTTTTGAATAGGTGGATTGGGTTGTGGGTATGTATGAGTAGTTTCACCCATTTGGAATTGTGGTGGTGGAGGTATAGGGTTGCTTTGAACTGTGTTAAATGGCAGGACTTGTTGCAGAGGTGGTGGAACATTATGTGGTGGAAACAATGGAGGAGGGATATCACCTAGAGGTTGCTCCCTTTGTGGAGGAGGTTGATTAGACGGAGCACTTTGATTACCCGAGTCATTCATGTTGTTGAATGGATTACTTTTCGGTGTTTTGGAAAGTCTTCGTAAGATTCAACTAGCTTTGGCTAATGAGGTTCCTTCTTCAGACCACGCACATTGTGAAATAAGAGCCGATGACGGATTTGCCTTGTGAAAAACTCGGTTATCTCGTGCTGTTTTCTCAATCTCAGGATCAAAGAGCAACGGTGAAGTCCTTCCGAAATGTCTCGTATGCATAAGAATCTCAAACAATCTGTACACAAGAAACAAATACCCGCGTAATTTCAAACGACAAAAATAACAAATAAACAAAAAACAAAAAAAGAAAATATTTTTGGTTTTTTATGGATTTTTAAGAAAACAAATAACTATTACTAACACTAAGCGCAACGATTCCCCGGCAACGGCGCCAAAACATGACAACTCTTTTATTAAGTTAATCAACTACTAAAAATGAAGTTTTTAAACAATCCAATTACTGAAGACACAATCAACTGCTGATGGATTGTATGCTTATGAAGGATTATGC
The DNA here is from genome assembly GCA_018326445.1 of Flaveria brownii. Classification (NCBI taxonomy): domain Eukaryota; kingdom Viridiplantae; phylum Streptophyta; class Magnoliopsida; order Asterales; family Asteraceae; genus Flaveria; species Flaveria brownii. The sequence goes on from BJCN01311064.1 coordinate 8,755, forward strand.
TTTTAAAGTATAGTATTCTTTTGAATAACATCTGACTCCACTTCTGAACATTGTTTTTGATCATGCTACACTATTAGCTTTTAAAATACTGTCTTTTATCAGATCTAATGAGTAGTGGAACAACTTTATTTATGCCACTATAAAAGATCATTAGCTCATCTGTAATATGATTTTATTTCCTTTGTTGTTTACTTTACGTTATCCAATAACAATACACAATTGAGGGTATGTCATATTATCTACCCTAATTGTGTAGATCAATAGCTGAAATGAAGCCATTGATTAAAATCTTAAAAAAAACAACGTTGATAGTTTTTTTTTTTTGGTTTTTCCAATTGGTTCCCTACGTGTAACTTGCCTATAGTTTTTAGTATAAAACATTTCAATATAATAGTTGATAGGTTACACTTACTATACGTGCTATGTTCACTGCTTTGTAACTTGTAATATTGCGTGAGATATATAAACTAACTCGAAGTGGTGGTTTGGTAATTGTTTTATTTACAATTACAAGAGTTACTAGCATTGATTAACAGAGATTCTGTATTTCGCTAATCAATATCATCGTAACAATCTCGTTCTTAAGTTATTTAAGATCCAACATAATGCAAAAACCATGCATTTAAGCTTTACCCACTCTTCGTTCTTTAAGAAATATATATGATATGATACATGTATTTTAAGGTGAGAGTATACATGTCTATTAAGTTATGAATAGTTTTTAATGCACTATATGGTTTGGATGCATTATTGTAGTTGTACAAATCCTTCATGCATGACACCTAAATACTATGGGCGCATCAATGCAATATTATACGCGCTTTTGTAATTGGTTAAATGCATCGTTGTATTAGGTTGAGATGAAAAATTGGACTTTTAAACAATTTAGACACACTGTTTAACTAGTGTAGGCGTATCACTATACTTGATAATATCCACATTAAAAAACATCATTTTTAAAACAATATAAAATGTTCATACTCAAACTAATGGATAGAGAAGTTTAGACCTTTCGTTTTGTAAGCTTCTCAACTCGCGAAAAATTATTTCTATACAACACCAATTATTGACTCGATACTAAATTGACTAACTAAAAGTATGTAGTTCGATCACTCAAGGGAGCATCCACTCTTCCCACTAAGCTCTTGAAGAGATCTTGCTCGGTCATCGTCTTCGTCTTAAGAAATGTTTAGAGTGAATGAAAAAAAGAGAATGTGTTAGGACTATACTAGTCCACTAAGCTCATAAAGAGTTTCTTTGTTGAATGTTTCCTTTCATACAAGAATAGGACGATGCACCTATATTCAAGCTTAAGGTGAAGTCGTCAAACCAATAGATGGAACTAGAGTATCCTAACTCTTATTAACCTATTTAAAGAGTTTTGGTCATGTCTTTTAACTCAATATAACTTATCTTAAAAAGTAATGTGTTAAAATAAAAGTTTTTAAGTTTGAAAAATTGTTGAAACTAAATTTAAGACAAAAAGGTAAATGTTTCTGTTATTCGACACATATAAGCGTAAAATCATGTCTCAAAAACATGTAATATTAAGTATTCTTACTATATTATGTACAACATATTACATATATCTTTATGAGTAGAATAATTTCTCTAAAACATAATCCTCATGACTATCTAAAGTTATATATTGCAACATTTTATTCAAACAAATTACAAGTCTTGTTTCATTTCATAACATCATGCACTAAAACAACATTATGTTATGTTTTCGAAAGTATCTTATATAAAAACATTAAACTACTAATTAACTTATAAAAACCCTACTTAACTTCAACTTTTGTTAGAAAAATTCATCTCCAAAGCGGTGTATTTTTCAACGAACAAGTGGTACGTTCAAATTATGCATAGTACATATGTAGTTACTTTAAGAGCCAAGTATAGTAAAGGCTGTTAAAGTCCTTCAGACTTGGCTCAAGTGGTAAGAGCCCCTACTCCCAAAGTGGAGGTCAGGGGTTCGAACCTCCTTGACACCAGTTTGGGGACATCTAAAGCAATGAAAAGAATTTTTCTTTGAGCCAATGTTGCGGAGGCCGATTCTCAGAGCTTGATCCCGGTTTTCATCCGGCTGTTACTCCAGAGGGGCAACCCTTGTGGAGGCAGTACGGTTTCCGGGGGAACGCCGTAACCAAGTCTGACAATTCCAGCGTGGACCCGGTTCAGACAACATAGTCTGGAACAGATCTTGGCTAGGGTCGCCTCACC
>BJCN01311095.1:0-12456 GCA_018326445.1 Flaveria brownii
TTTTGACACGGCCTTGTCGGGTCACCGGAATTTTTCTACTTTTTACAAATTACTTTAAGTTTTAGTTTGTAGTTAAAACCCCACGTTCCTTAGTCCATAATCCATCAAAGTAACTGTGCTAAAACGTTTTTGGTATAAAATAATTGACACGTATCACTGAGGACTCGAACACTACTTCCGCTCATACTATTCTTAGTGTGTGCACGACAGGTTCATATTTTCGTTATTTATTTGCTGGATTCGACACCCAACATAAAGTAATACTGGCAAAACATGACAAAACAAACAGGTCGGGTCCACTCAAACCGGTGCAGAAATCTTAACCTTTCTAGGACGCAGTTTGCCTGAAAGCTTTCCTGTGTAACTACCAGGGTTTTCGATGGTGGTTATCCAGTTAGAGAAGCGACCCCATAGTCTTTCACTTTCGCATCTTTCTAACATTGCAGTCATAGAATAAATCGACCCAGTTCCCGTTCTTTTCTCTTCTTCCTGACCCTGATATGTGGGAAGGTAGTGATAACAGGTCATGCATGTAATGGCGGAGGTTAGTGGAGACCGGGGGGGGGGGCTCTTTTTTTCGTCGGTATGTTAAATTTTAGTTCGGTAGTGCAAACTTTTGTTCCGGTAGTGTAAATTTTTATAAAAATATCAAGTTCGCCCCCCTTAAAAAAATTAATTTCGCCCCCGCCCCCCTTACGGTTTTGTTCAAGCTCCGCCACTGCATGCATGTTCGGGTCAAAGTTCAAATGCGTCTTGTAGCATTATTTATAACACAACTACAAAGCTTTTAATTTAAACTCTTAACACCTTAAAGTTTCAACTTGATCCTTCGTACTAATATATTATACTCTTTTAACATATTAAGTTTTTACTAATTTGATTTTTCTTCACTAACTTTTAGTAGTTAATTTGTTTTTTCTTCACTAACTTTTAGTAGTTAACATTAAAAAAACTAATTTGTATATGCTTTTAGTTTTGTTTTCTTGACGTCTTGGTATAAATTTCTGAAAAATGATATTTAGAGTAGTTTTTTTTTTGTTATCGTAGATTATATCGATTATGTTTTCTATCTATATTTTAATCCACAAAACCGAGGCATCACAATTTTATTAGTTTTTATGTACTAATTTACGTTAATGTCACTACCGCATCCCAGTACAAAATTTGTAAAAACGAGATTATTTTCAGCATAAGGTGTTTTTTTTTGTTATCATGGTTATCTCAACTGTTGTTTTCTATTTATGTTTCAATCTCTAGAACAAGTAGCCGTAACTTCATACATAATTTTCAGGTACTTAAGTACGTTGATGTCACTGTCGCAACACGCATAAAAAGTTAACAGACATGTTGCATCGCACGAAGTTTAAATTCTAGTTGGCTGAGTAAAATAGAAGGTTTGGAAATCCTTGTAACCTCATAAAATCAAACCAAGTAATTCAATTTCCTTATCAACATGGATAATCTATATAATTTTATAGAAAATTAATTTTTAATTACAAATGATTAATAGAATGTAAAAGCTAGTGTTAGTTAGAAACTTCTAGTTGCACATGTTACCACTTTCGTTCCTTTTTGCTTTCTTGTCGTGCTTAACTGTTAAACACAATTTATATAATACTAATTATCATATGTAATAACATATTAGGGATTTACTAACAATGTAACATTCCCAAAGAATAAACTAACTATAATATCAGATGGTTTTTTTGGGGGCAAAACGAAGAAAATGGGGTTAAGGTTTAAACAAAATTACTATATATTGTTCTATATGTATGGAGTTGTGTATTGTTATATGTTGAATTTTGTGTGTTGTCCTACTTATGAGTTGTTTAAAGGGTATCACGTGGGTTGTAATGGCCCGGTTAGTAGATCAAAAATGTCATATTTAAAACACTTAAGACCATACACTTAATATAAAGGTGAGACTAATGTATTCATAATAATACACAAGATTTTGTTGTGATTTACATAAATCCAATTTTTATAAGTCAGCGATCAATCTTTAATATTAAACTTGATCGAAAGAGGTAAACTCTTTGTTTTTCTATTTTAATACGTATTTATGTTGTTGTTAGAACTAAGTGTTAAAATAAAAAAGAAAAGCAGAAAATAATTATAAAAAAGGAAATACTATATATTTTCTTATTTCCCTATATGTCAAATGTCTATGATGTATACCTCACTTTCCTTTATTGAATGAGCACCATCCTTGTTGGCAATTTCTCAATAAGAAATGGTTGTGTGTTAATGAGCTTTCATGTGTGTTAATGAGCAGCATGTCTATAGATTGGGGTTTGGAGGGGTGGCATGGTCATCATCACCACCATCAATATAATAATCATTGTTTTAACTCCTATTTTAATAGTCATAACACAAATTATAGAAGTCGTTTTTGTTTGTCTTGCTAAAAAACATGTAAGCTAATTAGTCTCACCCATGTTGATGAAAGCCTAAATTTATTTGCCAAATATATATAGTTTTATTCGTAAAAACCTTTTTATGTGAATGGTAGAGTCCCTGGATCAAACATGTTTGTCTAACAGATAAAACAAACATCTTTAAGTAACAACTGAAGTAGTTTCGAATCAAAACCGACAAGGACCACAAAGCTAGTTTGGAGATGGAGACGTTGGCATTGACGAAATCCAGTTGGTGACAGTGTGGTATGATGACAATGCTAAACAAATGTACAATTCAAATTATTCAAATTTATCTTTTATCCATATTGTGTTTCTTTACAACTCAATCTATGAAAATTGTACACCGGCTTTAACTCAAAAGCTTGTACTAAATAGTAAATACCAAACTAATCAAATTTAATTGTTTAAGTTAGGCATTTCTTAATTACTCGTATAAGTAAATCTCCTTGGAAAACTAAAACAAGACAAATTTAAATTTGAAAAGGGATGTCATTTTGTTATGACCAAAGAATAATAGGGGGTCGTGCACAAATGCTCACAAATTTAAAACTCATATATTTTGTATGGTCACGTGAAACTCCATAAAAAAAAGAAAATATACAACACGCTTAGAGTATTATTGCTTACAAATTGTAAATAAAGAAAATAATTAGTTATTCATTGAACATTAAGTTTACAATATCGTCTCATTTAAGCAAAAATAACATGGCTAATAACTTAATATAATCAAATTAACAATAAATAAGACCATAATCTCCTGCCGACAGATAAAATCAAAATATAAACAAATAAATTACTCGGGTCAAACCGACCATTATATTATTGGTTACAAGTTTTACTTTTTTTTTTCTTTTAAAGAATTAATTCTTTATATTTATAACAATAATAATACATGTGGAGTAGAGAACTTCAAAAAATCCATATAATTCCTTTAAGATATGCAACGGTTAAGCTAGCATCTTGGAGTAACATCACACGTTGTTTCCGCGCTTTATACTTGTTTACTACCGCCGTTGCTCCACCATAAGCCGTCGTTCACCACAGCCACAAACATATAAACTCCAAGAGCTTTGATTATTGTAATCATTCCAATTTGTTGCCAACGAAAAGGGTAAAGTTGAAATCTTGACCTTTTGTTCTTCAAGATTTTGATTATTTGAAAAACCCTGAAATTTTGGGGGTGTTATTTGTTCTGATTCTGCTAATTAGATGAGTTTTGAGCTTGATTTGAGGGTTTTATGGTGATTTGATTGATGGTTTGGTGTAATCTTTTGATTTATATGTTCTGTGTTTATATTTGAATGCAATTGGTGAATGAAAATGTTGTTTGTGGGTTTCTTGATTTAGTTTGGGAAGCAAGAAGATGGTGTTTGTAATCCAATTTGTGGGTGTGGTTTGGTGTTAAAGAGTATGATTAAACCCAATAAAGTCTTTTTCAAGATACCCATAAAAATTGTTTCTTTTATGTTTAGTTTTGAGGGATACATATGCCTTTAGGTCTTTTTTGGAGTATGATCTTCTGTTATTGGATACAAAAGGAATTTTGAGATTTTATCTTATAACTTGATAGATGGGTATGGAATAATGACATTTGTCTTTAATTTTTTATGTGTCTTGATCTGTTTCCTTAATTTCTGCTTGCATCTTGATCTTTGATTTCGAGAAACAAGAATATGATCTTTGCATAATGGGTTTTGTCCAATTTATGGGCTTGTTTGATCATCGAGTGTTTAATTCATTGTTCTTTGTTAATCTTAATCAGCCAAATGATACTACAAGTACAGCGGTTAGATAAAGCTCACTCTAGCGTTCCTTAGAGTTCTTTTTGGCACTTTAGCAAATAAAATAGTTAGAAATCTCATTCGCTCCCATCTAAATGTCAAATCTTATGCAACTACTATTTGAATTGTAGGTAGCATTTGATCTTCAAGACACAAAATGGCTAATCTTTCAGATATATCAGTTTCTGCTTCCATTAATACTTTATCTGCATTCCTATTTCTTGTGGCATTTGCAATTTTACGTCTTCAACCCATGAACGATCGGGTTTACTTCCCAAAATGGTATATCAAAGGCATACGGGAGAATCCAAGCACTTCAGGGCCTCTAGTAAAACACTATGTCAATTTAGATGTTAGAATGTATATAAGATTCTTGAATTGGGTGCCTGCTGCTTTAAAAATGCCGGAACTTGAGCTTATAGAACATGCTGGCCTTGATTCTGCTGTGTACATTCGAATATATCTTCTCGGGTTAGTCCTTTTCTTGACCCGTTTCATTTACTCACATGTTCAACTTATTGAACCTTTTTATCTAAACAGTTTGTTTCATATTCTCAGTACTTATTTTCACTTATTAGCTTTGGTAATTCTATGCAGCTTGAAAATATTTGTTCCTATTGCTCTACTTGCTTTTGGTGTGCTGTTACCTGTCAATTATACTGGTGGAAATTTTAATATTGTGACCCTCCGTATGAAAGATATAACGTTCGGTGAGATAGACAAGTTTTCAATATCCAATGTCCCGCCTGCATCAAAAAGGTCTGCTTTGGTTTACAAACCATTAGAGATGTCAAATTTAACTGGTTTTCTCATGAATGGGTTGATTCCTGATAAGTTTTATCTTTAACGGGTCAAATGGGTCAAAAGTCCTCAAAAGTGTTTTTTTCAATAAAAAGCCTCCTAAATATTTTGATAAATTATGTTATTATGTATGACATAAGTAGTTGTTTTAAAAAGTTTTAAAACTTTCAAACGAAAGTTGTTTTTGCCTCAGTCCAGCCCAACCCATTCATTTTGAGAAATTGATTATATTTCTCAGGCTCTATCCCTGATACTATGCATTTGAGCACTTGAAAAATTGATTATATTTTTACCAGGTTAGCTGCACATATAACAATGGCGTATGTCTTCACATTTTGGACATGTTATATTCTTTATAAGGAATACAAAATTGTAACGGACATGAGGTTGCATTTCCTTGCTTCTCAAAGTCGTCGTCCTGACCAATTTACAGTAAGTTCCGGGTGCTCATTTATAATTTTTTGATAATATTATTGAGGTTTTTTCATGATTTTTATTTCTTGTTAGGTTCTTGTCAGAAACGTCCCCTCGGATCCTGATGAATCTGTTAGTGAATATGTTGAACATTTCTTTCGTGTTAATCATCCTGGTCAATATCTTACACATAAGGTTTGTTTCAAAAGTTGGATAGTCTTTATCTCAATTTGCTCAATTATGAAACTTTTCTTGTAAATTGTATCTAGATTTAATATATGCGTTTATTTCTTGAATCTTAAGGTGGTTTACAATGCAAATAAGCTTGCGAAAATGGTGAGTAAGAAAAAGGATTTGCATAACTGGCTTATTTACTACACCAATAAGTATGAGAGGAAACCCAATAGAAGGCCAACCACGAAGGTTTGTGGTTAAACATTCATTTTTTCTACATTTTGATTTTCTTTACAATTGTTGAAGTTTAAATATCATGTTTAGTTATCTGTATAGACAGGTTTTTGGGGTCTTTGGGGAAAGAAGGTCGATGCAATTAATTACTATACCGAAGAAATCGAGAAGTTGAGCAAAGAAGTGAGTGTGCATCATTTGATTCATAGATCTTTTTTGCATCATAATCTGATTGTCAAGTATGTGCGAGAGACATTTCGGTCCATGCACCCAAAAATCGAATTTTATATTATAATCTTAGTGTGTCAAATAAGATAATTTCCCATAAAGTAACGGGTCCGATGGGTTGAACAGGTCGAAAGTTGCTGAAGTGTACTGAAATGTGTAACGTATGCAATCATATATACTATATCGTTTATTTATTAAATTGAAAAAGGACAATATGATAATCTGGTCTGGCTCATTTTGACCTGTTATCCAACCCATACAACCTGCATATTTTTGCCACCTATAACTGTTTTTACATCAGTAATTTCGTAATCGAACCCAGCCCTACCAAATTTAGCCATATTGAAGAGTGATCATGACCCATGCCAGCCCGTTTGACCCTCTTGTTTTGTCACCTCTTTAACTGTTTTTTAGTTTTTTTACATCTGATAATTTTGTAAACTAGGAAATAGCAGAACGAGAACGGGTGATTGGTGACCCTGAAGCCGTGGTTCCAGCTGCATTTGTCTCCTTTAGATCACGATGGGGTGCAGCCGTTTGTGCTCAGACCCAACAAACTAGGAACCCAACCCATTGGCTCACAGAATGGGCTCCTGAACCACGTGATGTTTACTGGAACAACCTAGCCATACCATTTGTGGAACTCAATGTGCGAAAATTGATCATGGCTGGTGCTCTATTTGGCCTTATTTTCTGTTTCATGATCCCAATAGCCCTTGTTCAAACTTTGGCCAACATTGAATCAATCGAAAAAGTTCTTCCCTTCTTAAAACCCCTTATTGAGAAGTAAGTAATGCCTATTATATATCTTTGAATATTTATCAAAATCAAATCTTTTTGGTGTATCCTGAATTCTTGGTCGTGTTCAGAGGAACTGTCAAATCATTCATTCAAGGGTTTCTTCCCGGGATTGTGTTGAAAATCTTTCTCCTTGTTCTTCCAATGATCTTAATGGAAGTGTCTAAAATGGAAGGATATGTTGCTGTTTCGGATTTGGAAGCAAGATCAGCTGCAAAATATCATCTATTCTTGCTTGTGAACGTGTTTCTTGGAAGTATTGTTACAGGAACCGCACTTGAACAACTTAAACAGTTCTTGAATAAGTCTGCATCCGAGTATGTGTTTACCCTTTTCAGTTTTCATGGATGTGTATGTATGTAGGGGCGGCAAATGAGTGGGTTGGGTAATGGTCACATGGGTTTGGGTCAAAACACACGGGTAATTACTAAAAAAACAGGTCAGGACAGAGTGGATTGACATGCCAAGACTAGTTTGAATTTTGCAAATGATGAATGCATTATATAATGGACTAGTGTTGAAAAAACCCTATGGACATTTGTTGAATTTGCACATTAAAAGACTTTAATTTTCATATGATTAAATCTATGGACTTTTAAGAACTAATGAAAATTCCTTTTAATGAAGTTTAAGGACTTAAATACCTAATAATATACAAATATGACCTTTTCTTTATATTGGAAAATAAAAAAAATAAAATCCACAGAGTTTATCGCTAACTTCTAAACGCTACATGATTTAATCATGAAAAAACTCAAGTCCATGGACAAATACTCTATTATCAAATAGTAATATATAGTCTGTGTGAATAAACTGATTCAGGGAATCACATTTCAATGACACTTCTGCCTACTTTCGACCCTAGGGACTCAGTCCATTCTTAGCTAATTTTTTATAGATTTGGCCCACTTGACCCGTTGGAGCCAAACACAACCCAAATCGACACATTTTCAAGTGAAGAGGTCAAAAATGTCGCTATAATACATAATCAACAAGATGTTTAACATGATTTTGCTACTCCATTGCAGGATTCCAAAAACTGTGGGTATGTCGGTTCCTATGAAAGCAACATTTTTCATTACATACATTATGGTTGATGGTTGGGCTAGTGTTGCTGCAGAGATCTTGAGACTGGTTCCATTGGTAATCTATCACTTGAAAAACGTTTTCTTGGTTAAAACCGAAAAAGACAGAGAGGAGGCCATGGACCCTGGTTCATTGCATTGGCCCATAACCGAGCCTCGTTTGCAGTTGTACTTCCTACTTGGACTTGTGTACTCTACCGTCACTCCTATACTCCTCCCCTTCATAATCATCTTCTTTTCTTTCGCCTATCTGATTTTCCGTCATCAGGTAACACTAGATGTGTCGGTTTAAACCCATTTACTTATGAATGTGTTGATTTGGGATGTGTTTTTATCTCAAAATGGGTCAAATATAAATGATTTAATGGGAACATGTCAAGTGGATTGAAAGTTGCCTGGTGTCTATATCGAATGCATACAACCTCGTAAATTGTTTTATTTAAATTGTAGATCATAATGCGTACATAAGCCACCCAAGTATCTAAAGTTTTTACCAAGGCCACGAAATATTAAAATAACTTTGGAGGCTTGAAGTTTTTAAAATTGTAAAAGGGCAAAAGTACCCATGAATATAATTCAATGAATCAATTATTGATCGAATGTCAAGACATACTTGAGAAGTTCTAATGGTGATTTTGCCATTTTATTAAATCTAGACATGACAAAAACTTTAGCTTTAAGGGCCTTTTAGAACTTGTTAGAATCCAGCATAAACAAAACCAAATTGATATTTGGGTGGCGTTAGTTAAAACTATTGTATACTTGTGTGGCGTATGTATACATTATCGCTGAACATTTCAAAAGTTTTCGCGGGTCAACCCCCTCATTTCAACCCAATGACCCGTTTCAGTCTCACCCACTATGTGGCCCACTCTACTAGATGGAGTTGAATTTCACTAACATACGGTTTCTTGGGTTTGTTATATGGTTTTTATTAGATCATCAACGTGTACAACCAGAAGTACGAGAGTGCAGCATCTTTTTGGCCAGATGTTAATCGACGCATATTGATAGGTCTAATCATTTCACAGTTTACATTGTTAGGACTTTTGAGCACAAAACAGGCAGCAAATTCTACGCCTGCTATAATCGTACTCCCGATCTTAACCTTCTGGTTTCACAAGTTTTGCAAGAACCGGTTTGAATCTGCATTCAGAAAGTTCCCATTACAGGTTAGAAATCTTTAACCATACAACCCATGTGAAAAGACAAAACTACCCTTTGTGTATAACATCACTAAGCTTGATTACAGGATGCAGTGATTAAAGATGCACTGAAATCTTTTGACCATACCCGTGTGAAAAAGACAAAACTACCCTTTATGTTTTAACATTCCTAAGCTTGATTACAGGATGCAGTGATTAAAGATAACTGAAATCTTTAACCATACAACTCATGTGAAAAGACAAAACTACCCTTTATATTTTAACATTACTAAGCTTGATCACAGCATGATTAGAGATGCACTGAATTATTTAACAATACAACCCATGTGAAAAAGACAAAACTACCCTTATGTTTTTCATTACTAAGCTTGATTAAAGGATGCAATGATAAAAGAATGATACAATACACCTGAATCTTTAACCATACAACCCATGTGAAAAAGACAAAACTACCCTTTATGTTTTAAAATTAGCAAGCTTAATTACAGGATGCAATGATGAAAGATACACTAGAAAGGGCAACAGAACCACAACTGAATTTGAAAGCTTATTTGAAGGATGCTTATATGCATCCGGTGTTTAAAGGGGGACAAGTGGAACCGATGGAAATTGATGAAGAAGATGATGAATATCATATAGTTGCTACAAAGAGGACTTCGCGCAGGGGAAGTCAAGCTGGAACTACGGAGGGTAGTCCTGAAGATAGGACGGGTATATACGCTGTTTGAAGATAGAAAAATCGAACCATGATTTATTGTATACTTTGTATAAACGAGTCTACTTTTGAACGTTAAACGCTTCAAGTTCTTTAATTGATAAAAATTATAAGATGGAGTTTAGAATTATAAACAACAAGAATCATTTTCATTGTCTCGGGTTGTTGATAGAAAATGTCCCGACCCGTAAAGCTATCAAGATGTCTTAAACGTCTCGATTCATGTCAATCGTATTGATGACATGGTATGGTTCGAGTCAGTTTTGAAGAGTGGTTGTTTATAGTATCTTTTATGTTATATGTAAGTTCGTTTATTTTAAAAAATCCGGTTATTACTCTAATAATATAGCTTTTATGTTATATGTAAATTCGTTTATTTATGCTAACCCTTGACATCGAATCGGTTTCAAACCTCATTTCATCCCTTAAACCAGTTCCAAGCTGATATGCCGATTTCTAACTAGCAGATCGGATTGGAAACGAACCGGTTTGACCTAAACCGGTTAGTTTCGGATCACAAACCAGTCCTAATGTAGTAATGTGAGCCTGTAGACTACACTCTACAACCTGGTAACCAGAGTCAAAACCTTCTACAAATCGATTCGATTCGGGTTATCAAATATCAACTTATCATACCTTCATGTCCTATTCATAAATCCCAACAAAACCCTCTTTTCCTAGAGTATCTCCGTCTTCTTGATCAAACGATGTGGCTTCTGCTGCTGTTAGAATTCGAGCCTTTTTATCACACTGTCCTCAATTACACTCGTTAAAACTTTGTGCATTTATGTTCAAATGATGTTGAGAAGAATGGAGAGATAATGGGCAGAAAGCCTTTAGTGAGAAAATGTACACTGCTGATATTAATGGCATGAAGAAAAAGATGAGAACTCCTGATGTCGCTAGCATCGGTAACTTTGATGATTGGGTTTTTGGTTTTATTAGTCATGTAAAACCGAAGTTAATAACTACATGAGTACGAAAGGACTTGTAGCTTAATGGTATCTGTCGTCTTGTGTGTACATAGTGATGTCTCTCACTATAAGAAATAATAAACGTTTTTTTAAAAAAATAACCAGAATTAAAAAATGGACATATCAAATGGATGATTCATGTTATTTGGTCTAGTTTTTTTAAGTAAATAAATCAAATTTACACGGAACAAAATCAATTTAATAATACTTTTTCAAGCATATGTTGAAATAATATTTTAATTTGAGAAAATATTCATTGAAAGTCAAAGTTGGTGAGTTGACTATTTTTTCGGAACTGGTGTATTTTAAGATGTCATGGGAAGTTGGTGACTAAAAAGCGCTGCCAACTCATCCTTCTCCCGTGGAAGCCACCGTTAGAATAGTTCCGGTTTAAACCGGTACAAATGTAAAATCGGTTTATCAAATATGACCAAACTGCCCCCAATAAACTAATATTTTCTTATTTATTTTATTATATATAAGTCATAGACTTGCGACTTGAATGTTAAAAGCATCCATATAAGATATAATCTATAACTATCATAGACGATTCAAATTTTAATAATCTAAACTATTACGTATAGACTGATAATTATTCTGAGTATTAATTTATGCGGTGATATATACTTACAATTTTACTTTTATTAAGAGTCCTGGTAACATAATTATCTGATAGTTACGTTTGATTTGAACTTCGTTTCATTCACAATAATGATTATAAAAAAATGAAAAGAGACACAAGTAGTATCAAGCGGAAAACACATACAAATCGAATGTTACTAAGTTTGTCATTGTTAACAAAAATAAAAGTTGTGAACGTCACTAGTCAAGTAAGTAGTATAGATGATTATCAATCCATAGATAATAGTTTGAATTAATAAATTCAAATTTTTCTTAAAATTATAAATTATTATGAATTGAGTTAAACAAAAAATTATGTGAATAAATAAATATTTTCTTAAAGCATCAAACTAATTTTTAAGCAACGTTTGGTGTTAGATCCTGTGACTTCTGTCACATTTTGAGCCCCATATAGAGTAGGTTTATATCAATTCGCATACGATAACCTAGAATATTCTAAGCAAAAAGTTTGATTTATCTTCTTATCTTTTCTATATTTAAACGCAAATATATTAATCATGTAAACATACTATTATATACTATACTAGTTTTAGAAAACCCGTGTATTACACGGGTTGACACAGGTTGAATAAATAAAATATTAATATAATAAGACTTATGAAAAATAAAATGATATTTTAAAATATAATATGACTGAAATTACATATAAGTAAGTACTATAAGTAATAAAACAGTGATATCAACATTTTATAATTTTATTTTTAATTTTTTTTAAAATAATATTTTGTTCTAAAACAAACCGTATAAAAATATCATTTTTTTAAAATATTTTATTATCATAACTCCTAAACTAAATTATTTTTGGTTTTTAAATAATTTACTTTTTAAAAATAGTAATTTTATAATATATCATATTTTTAACAAAGTTTGATATTTTAGAAAAATATATTACTTATAAAAATTTATTTATTTTGAAATAACATTAATAACAAATATATGTCTTAATTTATAAAAAAATATTTTAATCTAAAAAGATATTAAATAATATTATTAGTAATTAAGGTAATTATTTAATAGGAGAGAG
>BJCN01311185.1:0-10922 GCA_018326445.1 Flaveria brownii
TGGTTATTTTTGGACTAAATTAGCAAATACACTCAAACCACAGGGACTAAAATAGCAATGTATTTTAAGAATATATATTAAATCAGGTTAAAAAAAGAAAAATAAAAACATATATGTAAAATGACCAATATACCCCTACATTTAATGGAAATTTTGGATGGAGTTAACAGACTGGATGAATATGACAAGATTTGTAAACCATAGGGACCCGGATGCGAAAAAACAAACTATTGGATTAATGTGGCAATTTTCACCAAACCACAGGGACGAAAATGACAATTTACTCTAAAAATAAAATCATTATCTTTAATATCATTTTACTTGATATAGTTGTCATTTATTATTAAAAATGTACTTTTTTAATTTTTTTTTAATAATATCATTAGTTTTTCTTTTTTGAACAACACAAATAACATTTTATTAAAAAGACTACTAGCAAGATGTTAGAGCCCAAACATCATTTACACCAAGAAGTTATTTAAATTAAAATTACACCAATGATAGTTTCGGTGCATTGGGAAGTGACTTCACAGATGTATATTTTATAAGGTATAAAGATTTTATGTAAATTTTCTTATCACTATTTGATGCAACATAATTTTGTTGTGTGAAATGTGAAATAAAATTTTGTAAGTGTCTTGTGTTAAATGGTTATAAAGTACAAGTTTCGGTAAGAAATAACAAAAAGGTCAATGATACATGGCATTATTTTTAGTTTAGATCATTTATAGGGCCATCAATAAAATAATCCTGATTACGCTGCTCACTTACTTTATTTGTTGATTAGGTTGATTTTTAAGCCTTTTGTATTTGTTAAAAAGAAAATATACATGGTTATTAAGATAAATGATTTTAAGAACAAGAATCATGAAGACCCGAGACCGTATAATCATTTTTACACAGTTTCAATGATCTTAAAATTCTTTTTTCTAAAACAGTCGTGTAAAAGAAATTTTTTACGCCTTTTAGTTTTATAAGTAATTAGATCACTAAATTTTATTTAATTTCACTTTATAAGCATAATGACAATTAAGATGAAGGGGATGTTTGAATCAATTGAATCAAAAAATAATAAATAGTATCCAAATATATGATCTCCTCATTAGCTTTATAAATGTAAGAAAAATTACTATATCATACCTTTGAAAGAAAAATTAATCTAGATATACCGAGGACACATTTAAATCTTACACAATTAACTAAAAAGAAAATATTAAGTTTGGAACATGCCCCTCTATCTGTAAAAAAATGACAGCCAATAAGTTCCTTAATATTTAAAATAAATAAAAAGGACCTTCAAATAGTGAACCAATTCTTAATTGTTTCTTCATATAAATAATAAAAATAGATATAGCTTTTTCAAAGATACAATATTTTTTCCAAGTCGATAAATCCAACACATTTCATTGTAGTGTTACCAGCTGATGATGCTGGAAAACAGGGCACAACAGAAATAGTTTATATTATTATTAATATCATCATCATCATATTATTATTATTGTTTTTGTTATCATTATTATTTATAAAATTATTTTTAGAGCAAGCATAGGCCACCTAATAATGTCTCATTGTTTGTTGGCCGACTCAACAAATGATACGACTTTATTACAAACACCACACATCTCTTTCATACACACAGGTAACAGTATATTCTGCACATTATTTTACTAGTTACCACTCACCTCAAACTGTTATACTTGCCAACAAATTTATACGATTCCGGTTTGAAAGGTCGTTTATCGTTCTTCGACTCAGGTCCCAGTTAACAATGAAACCGCAAAATGAATATATATCAAACAGGCTATAACAAAACTATACGCGAGAGTTTCTAATCTAAGAATCAGACAAACATGACGTGACGATGTACATCATTAAAATAATCTTTTCAAACATAAAGATTGAACTTTTAGTACCTGAATACCATATCCAGCCACATAAAAGTGTTAATCTTAACTTTAACCTTAACCTTAGCTAGCTTACCTTGTACGCGGGCCCCGGGTTTGACAATTATCAAGAATTCAAGATTATAAGATGCCAGATACCTGATACCTGATACCTGCCTGCATGTCTGCAAGCCACCTGCCTGCAGATTGATCAATATATAACTCGAATACTTTGTCTCACTTTCTTGTTCCATTGCATAAATTTCCAAATCTTTTGGTTTAACCTGCATAACCATCCTTAAAAGTCTTGAATTCAAGCTTTAAGTTGTGTTATTTCACAACCAAACCCAAAAAAGAACCAATCTTTATGGACCCAGTTAACCATTTTGGCTTCTCTTACGACAACAATTATCAACGCTTACCAATTCGGAAGTTTTCACAGGCAGCCCGTGTTGAACAAGAACAATTGTTGTCAGATGATCATTCATCGTGGGAGATGCTGCATCATCTTGATGATGATCATGTTTATCCTTCTGAGATAACCGCTTCTGCGGATTCCATAGAGCACCAATTTGTGGATAGCTTCTTTAACATTGATCATCACCATGATGTTGACTTTGACCTTGATCTTGACCAAACCACTTTTTTGATGCCTGATGACAACACAGATGTTCCTATGAAGATCCAAGGATCGGATCATGATCATGATCAAGGTCAAGACCAAACAAGGGTGAATGGTGTAGATGATGGGCTGCAACTGGTGCACTTGTTATTGGCATGTGCAGAGGCTGTGGGTTGCAGGGATACTCGATTAGCCGATTCAATTCTTTCCCAAATTTGGCATTCGGCAAACCCTTTTGGTGATTCTTTACAACGGGTATCATATTATTTCGCCATTGGTTTGAAATCAAGATTATCCCTTTTGCAAACCAACATCAATCCCAACAGTACCGTTATTACGGGAGTGACCCTTCCTCCTGAGGTCACTCGGAAAGAAAGAATCGAAGCTTTTCACTTGCTTCATCAAACCACACCATACATTGAGTTCGGATTCATGGCTGCAAATGAGGCCATAATGCAAGCAGCCCACGGTAAGCTCCATTTGCACATCATCGATCTGGGAATGGATCACATGTTGCAATGGTGGTCCCTAATAAAACTTATAGCTTCAAGTTCAACCCCATGTCAAGAAGTCCTACCAAAACTCATTCGGATCACTGGTGTTTTAGGAGATCGGGGTGATGTGGTTGAGATGGAAACCAACATGGAGGCATTGGTGGTGGAAGCAAATTCTCTCGGAATTGAATTAGCATTCCGCTTGATCAATGGACCAGCCACCCTGGAAATGTTAACGAAGGAGAATTTAAGATTAAAAGAAGGTGAATCATTGTTTGTAAACAGCATGCTTCACCTGCATACATATGTGAAGGAAAGCAGAGGATCATTAAAAATGATACTTCAGTCTATCAGGAAGTTAGGCCCCACATTGTTAACGGTCGTGGAACAGGATGCAAACCACAATGGCCCGTTCTTTTTGGGGCGGTTTCTAGAATCGTTACATTACTACTCGGCTATATTTGATTCATTGGAGGCAAGTATGGGAAGAAACAACATTGAAAGGATGAAGATAGAGAGGAACCATTTTGCAGAGGAGATACGGAACATAGTGGCATATGAGGGAATAGAAAGGGTGGAGCGACATGAGAGGGCGGATCAATGGCGGAGGCAGCTAGGGAGGGCGGGGTTTCAGGTGGTGGCTGGAATGAAGGACCGCCAAGCAACTACGATGAAGAGTTTAATGAGTGTTGACGGATATACAGTCGGGAACGATCAGAAAGGTTATGTGTTGCTTGGCTGGAAAGGGAGACCGATAATGCTTGCTGCCGCTTGGCAACCGAGCTCTCCGCCCTCCTCCTCCTAGTCCCACGGACCACCACCAGCACAACACATCCTTTTCTTTATCTTCACATTTATATGTATTAAAGATTAATTAATTCTTAATAAAGACAGGAGAATCTGTAATCTAATAAGTTGATGGTTCTAAGGGTTAAATCCCTTACAATGATAAGTTCTTGTCACTATATGAAACAGTCATTTATCATTCAGGCATTTGATTCATTCAGCACTTGATGAAGCTGTTCTATCATTTCTCCTTTTCTTTACAGATAACTTTGTCAACTAGACATGTATGTTACTGTTAGATTTTAAGTAGGACTGTTGATTTAAATGACCCAGAAATGTTTAATGAGCCCTAGGGTTTAATAAAGTTTGTGTTTCTCCTGTATATTCCTGCAAGTCCTCTGCATCTCTAGCTACCCATTGCCACGCTCCAGTCATGCACATGCGTGTGAGAGCGTGTGACCCACTTCTGCTATCATCTTTCTTCAGCTGCCGTCTTCTGGTTATTGCGATCTGATCCCCATGTTGTCAGTTCTGCATTTCGAATGCTGCTGTTATACATTCTGATTCAGACATATTTGGAATGTTCCCTCATTATTTTATCGCTGTTTGTTGTCCTCATTGAGATCAAGACTTGTGTGAATTCTGTTTATTTGGGTTCTAATGACTGAAGGTTAGTCAATTGTGTGTGATAAATAATAGTTGACCAACTTTGGTTCTGATTTTCGTTTTGAGTATCGATGCAAGTTTTGAGAGTTTGATCGAGTGTGGTTTTGGATTAAACTGTCACTATAGGATTTGCTCATTTTACAAGATCTGTAAATGCTCACACTCCAGACATAACGCTGCTCAGTGTCTTTTATCTCTCGAGTCTAAATGGGTCATTGATTCTGGTGTCTCAGATCATATGATGGGCAATCGTCATCTCTCTCGAACCTTCATATTTATGCATCTCCACCCATGTCACAATTCCTAATGGGTTGCCCTAGTATTTGGTTCTTGCACTACTGATATATTCATTGTGTCCCAGTATCTTCTGTTTTGAGTATACCTAATTTTCCATTCAATTTCATGTTTGTCAGTAAAGTTACTTGTGATTTAAATTGTAGCTCCTTATTCCTTCCTGATTCTTGTGTTTGTAAAGATTAAAGAATCATTGGTGAAGGATTGGGATCTAATGGCTATATATTTGAACCCCAGACTAATTTACCTCGTCATCCCCGTTTAAGGTACATTGCTTCTCTCCAAACATGTCGTGGAATTTTATAACAAAATCATGGTCACCACATCTAGAAGGGTTGATACATGTTGACTACAACGAAGATCCGACAAGCAAGTGTTCATTACTCGGTATTGTGTCCGTCAGGGTAATTTTGTTTCTTGGATAACTAAGAAATAATTTTTTGTGTCATGCTCTGGTATCGAATCAGGCCTAATCCAAAAACGGAGTCACGACTCAAACTACTTGTGAACTCACTTGACTATGTAATCTACTCGCTGTAATTGGGTTCCCTCCACTACACCTATAAACTTATTATTATGCGATGCAACTATTCGCATTACAAACAGTCATGCATTTTATGAAATAACTAAATAAATAAAAATCAACAGTTATTTCACTCGAGAAAAGCTTGAAATATGATGGGACAATCACAACTCCTTGTGATAGAGATCATTCTCTACCTAGGGTTTAGTTTAGTATGTGTTACCTCTTCTATATATTCACATGTACATTCTTGTTTATGATATACGAAATGAGAACCTTTTTTTTATCTAAAATCAGTTGTCAGATACTCAAATATTTTCCTAATCGGAAACAAAAAAATTTATAATAATAATAACAACAACAACATATATAATAATTATTTGGGTTTAAGTCTGATAAAGTATACCATGTTTGTATATTTAGCAGGTAAACAAGCAATCTAAGATGGCTTGTGAGCATGCGCTTTATTTTGGTAGGGTGCAGACATAACGCGCAATTGATTTGTTATTTCAGTGAAGGAAGGCCTCACCGCAGGATCTGGGGCCCAGCACTGCTCCATCAGCCTTCTCCAATCAGGATCACAATCACTTGGAATCGTGGGTCTAAGTGTGTTATTCACAATGCCACCTGCAGTAATTAGAATATTCAACAACAAAGCATTAGTGTTATACAATAAATTAATACCTATAATTGAAGATGTATAAATTCTAAAAGTGGCAACATCAATCTGCTCTTTGAGTTAACCAGACTTATTGCACTCAACATCCTAAATCACTTTTATGCAATTACTTAATTTTGATACACACCAAGTCATTTTACTTGTAAAAAGGTGTTCCAGTTTGCTACATTTTTGGCCGATAAAAAGAGGAGGGCAAACCCAGGTAAAATGCTTGGAAGTTGCAGATGTGGCATGTTTTTATTAAAGGAATTGTGATATGTATCAATTAGGGAAACATGAGAATTAGAAGAAACAGGAGATAACATAAAGTACTTTGGATCAATTCAACAACACATTCATAAACGAGCAAGGCCTTTTCATAGGCTTACAAACAAGGAATTAACAAAGGGAAAACTAACTGGAGCATGATGTAAACCATTACCGCTACTCTAGCATAAAGAAAGTCACGTAGATGATGGATGGTTTGCAAGGGGCATGACACCATGGGCGGTGGAGCAGGAGTGTCACACGTATCAAGTTGTTGATGTGGTATTAACAATTAATCTTTTATTAACATGGAATGTTATTATTTAATTTTAGATCTTCACAATTATCTTTTATGATTATTAGTATTATTTTATGATGCTAGATTTATCAAGTCAACTAAGTTAATATATATTTTAGGGTTGGCAAAATGGCTAATATGGAAATGGGTCATTATGGAGCAGGTCAAAAAAGGATGGGTCAGATTGGGCTGACTCGCTGATACTACTTTGTCCATTTTTATAAATAACTAAGACGTTAATAATGGTTATGAAGTAGTATAAAAGATAATAATCTAAATCTTTTGGATTGAAAAAATTTGGAGGTAGTATGCTTTAAAAATAGGCAGTCGGCATCATTATCTACCTCTTAGCTAACATTTTTTATTAGACTCACTGAGATTAAAACATACTATTTATAAGTAACCAAGTCGAGATTGCCACGTTTAGGTATTATCTAAAGATATAAAATAAGAGACTAAACTCAAAAAAAAATCACAATAAATTATGCAATGCCCACCTATGATTGCACCATAGTGCATGTTAGCATACGGCTCCTCACGAGTAAGAATCTCCCATAACACAATCCCAAAGGAGAAAACATCAACCTGTTGCATCGCAAAAGAAATCAAACAGACAACATTAAAAAACAAGAGAATTAGGTGTTGAGATAAAAATATATAAATGGGGCTGCAGAAGTGTATTTTTGCCTTTTCAGAAACTTTGTTGCTGCCACCGTTCAGCAGCTCTGGAGCCATCCATGGCAGGGTTCCCCGAACTCCACCTGAAACCAAAGTGTTCCTCTTGATTTTTGACAACCCAAAATCACCTACCTGCATAAGCATGGAGTTAAAGTGTCATTCAAAAATATCTAGAAAACCATAAAAAACCTAGTAATTCCCATCCATAGCAATAATATCTAAAAAAGACCCAACTAAATAATCCCATGTGATAACCTTGCATATAGGGCGTGAAGAATCCTTCATGTTCACAAGAAGATTGTCACATTTTAAATCAAAATGCACAATGTTCTTGGAGTGTAAGTACTCCATTCCAAAGGCTGCATCCATTGCAATTATAAGCCTCTTGCGGTGATCAAGATGTCTAAAAATTATAAATTTGTTAGATGAAAATATATATAACTTATAGAACGAATAAATGCAACTATAATTTGGCAAGTATTACCTATCTTTGCGAAGTAAGACATGCCTTAGTGAGCCATCAACCATGAACTCTGTTACAGTAGCTAATGTTCCATCTGGCCCATCATGTACCACACCATAAAATGCCATTACATTTGGATGATGGAGCTTTGAGAGAATTACAGCTTCCCGCCAGAACTCTACTGTCTAGAATTTAAAAAAAATAAAAATAAATTTAAGATGAAAAGTGGAATCATGTGATTATAGGACGAATAAAGTTTAAGGTTAATTAGGTAAAAAGTGTATTGAAGAATGAAAGAATGGACAGCAGTTGGCTTGTAAACTAAGACCACTAAAAAAAGATATTATACCCAACTTCCTTTTAAAGCAAACTGTAACTAGTTAGGGGGTGTTCGGATGTGCGCTATAAAAGTGAGTATGTCCTTTTGAAAAATCAGACTCAAACAATTAGACAATTAGTTATAATAAAACGGATTGTAGGATGTTCTTTTGTTCTCCAAATTTGTAACAATCATAGAATCAGTTGTGTTGAGTATTTGAATAGTTTTGATTATGTAAGAACCTTGTAGAAACATGAAAAACTAAAAAGTTGTGTTGTGTTGTGTTATTGATTAATGATCTAAACAAGTAAATTTAAAGACATAGGAAAGCAATCTCAATTGTTGTCTATATCCTATTCAATTGTAATCCAAATTTATTTAGGATAATGATTGAATCACTAGAAAGGCAACTAATGGTTAGCTAGAGAGATGTTCAAATGAAAACCATTAAATAATTAGGAGCTAAAGGAACAACTTTTTAACCCTTGGATTATATTTTTAAGTGGTTTAAAATATCTGTCTCTTAGGTGTCTTTTGCTCCATGAATCACGACCATTCTCTCATTTTGTTCGTTCCAAGATCAAAGGCTAAAAAGTGGTTCCTTTAGTTCCTAACCATTTAGTGGTCCTCATTTGAATTCAACACTACGTACTAAGACTTATCTAGAAACTAAATAATTGATTAATGGTTATCAATAATTAGAAAATCAAGAAACATAAACTCCAACAATTTCTCTTTTTAAATAACAAACTCATGTACCCACCTACCCACCTACCCACCTACTTATAAACCCAGAATACTGCTAGACCAAAGGCCAGTTGGTCTCCCACAAAATTAATGGTAAATAACTAAAAACGACATTCTTACGAAAAAGGGGACAAGTCTTGTGAGATGCGAGTAAAAGTCTCAGTTTGGTTTCAAAATATGGATAACTATGTAATTGTTTTATCGTAACATCAGAATGCAATCATAGCAACCTGTAGTTGCAATACTAGATAATTAGTTTCAAAACCAAATTAAACACCCCCATAGTGAGGTTGAGTTGTTACAAGATGTAAATGATGCTTACTAATCTCTCTTGCTCAGATGACCTGCCAGCAAAGCAGCTTTTTTTTATGCGTTTAATTGCAACATCTGTTCCCCTCCATTTTCCATGGTACACCGTACCAAAAGTACCAGAACCAAGTTCCCTTAATTCTTCAAGATCTTCGTATCTTATAATCTGCAGCAACAACCACATAAAACT
The DNA here is from genome assembly GCA_018326445.1 of Flaveria brownii. Taxonomy (NCBI): domain Eukaryota; kingdom Viridiplantae; phylum Streptophyta; class Magnoliopsida; order Asterales; family Asteraceae; genus Flaveria; species Flaveria brownii. Next base: position 9,198 of record BJCN01311185.1, read on the forward strand.
TTATTCTGTCAAAGCCTTGATTTTTTCATATTACAACTGACATCATTTTAACAATTGTGATGTGGGTTGTACCTACATATAGTTTATTAAACGTGGGATATACTGGGTATGTTTGTTTGTTTGATATGGCTTATACCTGTAAGGAACCGATATCAACATCACCTAGAGAGAGATCAATAGAAGGTAGCCCATCATTCCTTGATTCAACAACCTACATGCATCATATTGAGCAAAGGACCATTTTAGTCCAGTAGGTTTAATATACACGAATCAAACTGCGTAAAGGACCAATTTGACATGTTTACTTATGTATGATTGATTTGGGTTACTTCTCATAAATATATAACTGGTCAAATAAAAATAATGACAAAAAGGGAACTGGTCAGACAGGTTGAAAGTGGCATGAAGTGTATTTCTAATGTATACAACCTCCTAAATAACTTTACTTAAAGACATCAATTATTATGGTAACAATACTTTTCTAATCACACATAATGCATTAATTACCCAGAGATGACGTATGTATAGGTCTCCCAAGTATTCAAAAATTACAGCAAGGCCACCCAAGTATCAATATTGGTTTGTCTATGCCAATTCCAGCAACACACTTGCTGGATGACAAAAATGCCCTCCAATTATAACTTGAACTTACCGCATTAGGGTTAATATAGGTATTACGTATTCGAATTGTTTTTTGTATTAGTTTAATTTGTTTACAGTTAGGGGCAACTTTGTCTTTTTACAGTTTCCCGGTTGGTTTTTAGCTGGAATTGACAAAACAGAAACAAAACTGATACTTGGGTTTGGGTGGCCTAAATTGCTGTTCGGAAATTTCGGTGGCCATAGTGACTTGGGTGACCTATGCATACATAATCCTGGTTATAGTACAATTTCTTGTTAGAAAGGTGAAAAAAACCTGTTTCATTTCAACCTAAACCACCCCGCCTGTACTAAAAATTATTTGTTATTTAACTCAACCTACCCAACCCACCCATCTTGCCACCTCTACTAGCAGTGATAAAGAAGTACCTCGTACTCTGAGTATGGCATTTTCAAGTTTTCTGCCTGATCATCAAGCTGTATGCCCTCACTATTTTCCATCTGTGATGGAGTATAATGTGGTTGCATAGATGTGGATTCTGAAACATGAATTTCTTTTTCTTCATCTTCAATAAGAGTGGTATGGGAATCCAGGCCATCAGGAAACTGTGGCACCTTATATCCCATGGAGGCTTCTTCTTGAGCGTTTTGATATTTAGATAGAAACACAAGATGGTCTTGGTCCATAAGAGACACGTCCTTATTTTGAAGTTCATTTTGTGCTAATTTCTGAAAAAATGACCAGTTTTTAGGTTCATAGTTTGCTATGTTCATACTAAATCCGACACCATCTTGTGGTAGAACACCGACTCCATGTGAATCTTCAGATATTGCTTTTGCAAATACATCAGAAAGAAAATCACTAGGAAACCGTTCATTAATATCAGTCAAAATGTCTCCTCGTTCTGGCTGGGAAACCACATTAGACGTAGAAGATTGATCGCCACCAGTAGCACTCTCACTTCCAGCCTGACTGTTATATGCAGGATAAGCATGATGCTTCAGTTGTGAGCCAGTTTCTGATGGTTTATCATGCTTAACTTTCTTCTCATTGACCATGACAGTTTGACTAGTTTCTGGTACATTGCTGGTATCCTGAACCAAATCATTATTTACTTTTGGTGT
>BJCN01311208.1:0-25308 GCA_018326445.1 Flaveria brownii
GTTAAGAATTGATTAGAATCGATCAGAAACGTTCTATGAAGTTGGAAGGGACTCTCTGGACGAAAAGGAATGGCTAGGATTGATAATTCTCAAAGTGTTACGTTTTTCCACGAATTAAGTGGTATTTATAGGTTACAGCTTCCATTCGTACAACTGAGCCATGCTTATGGCTCAGTCATACGACTGAGTTGTACGATTGATCCATTCGTACGGCTGAGCCAGTCTTATGACTCAATCGTGCGATTGACTCAATCACCTGGTTCAGTCGTGCAACTGACCCATTTGCATGGTCTAATCGTGCGAGTGAGTCACGATACTAAGTTAAACATATTCCTGAACCTTTAATGATACAGAACTATGTCTAACAACTGTAAACCTATATAACATGTTCATATAAGCGTGTAACAATCAATCATATTAATAGATATAACATTCAACAACCAACAAACATTCAAAGAAGAGTTTTCATTTCATATATCAAACATTACATAACTTTTACAAAATGAAAGTCAATTACATTTGAGCTCACTAGAACTAGAACTAGGGACATGTGTACCAACAGTTGGAAACTCTGATTCAGGAAAGGAGTACAATACCAGTATTTCTATCTAACTTAAGAATCAGAACTTAAAGGGGAAGGCTGTTGAAGAAGAAAAGAAGTGCAAGAAACAACAGCCCTCATGCCCTATCAAAGTTAAAATTGAATGCATAATCTGTGGTCTGCATAACCATATGCCTAAAGATTGTTACTACAATCAAGCAAGCACACATTATGTAAATAATATTAAGAGAGAAAGAGTCAAGGAAGGTTTCACATTTGAACCTTACTATATGGTCCAAGTGTTAAGGAAAGGAAAGCTTGTTTCCGAAGCCAAGTTGCTTTTGGAAGAAACTCATTCTTCCGAAAGGAAAATAGCTTCGGAAGACAAGCCCAAGAACAAACAAAGGAATAAAAAGAATCCTTTGAAACCTTTCGAGAAGAATATTGCTTCGGAAGAAAAGGTGGTGATAACTTCTTCAATGAAGAAATAAGCCTCGGAAGCAAGTCATGCTACTCAAGCCTCCATAGGCTCATCTACCCTGATCAACCATAGGATAGAACGGAAGATCAGACAAGATGATGCAGCCCAAACCTCTTCTTCACAAATGATAGTTGAACCCCCATGCATACATTTTCATTCAATTATGTCATCTACATTAGAAGAGCCCAAGACCAATAAGGCTTGGGTTTCCAATATTAACTAATCATTTCACCATATCTGCATGGACATCCACATGATAAGAATGGAAATATATGGATTGTGGACAACTGATGCTCTAGGCACATGACATGGAACAAATCTCTCTTACAACAGTTTGAATATTTTGATGGAGGTCCTGTTAAGTTTGATGGTGAAGCCAGAGGATACATTTATGGTAGATGGATTGTATCCAATTGTAAGTTAAAAGTTGACAAAATAAACATTGTCAAACAGCTTGAACACAATCTCTTGAGTGATTCTCAGTTCTATGATCAAAAGCATCAAATGCTTTTCACAGAAAACATGATTACATTATCCTCAAACCTGGGATGACAATTCTACAGGAATTGGTGCTTCTTAGATCTCCCAGGAGAGGGGATATGTACAAGCTGGATATGAACTATGTTTCCATACTGGGAGAAGTATTATGCTTTCTTTCCAAAGCTAATGGTTATAAGTCAACTCTTTGGCATAAAAGAATGAGTCATGTTAATTTTAAAACCATGAACAAACTAGTTAAAAATAACTTAGTACATGGTGTGCCTAAAAAGAAATTTTTTCTGTAAAGATAACTGCATTGCATGTCTGAAAGGGAAGCAACATAAGGTATCTCAAAGAAGTTAACTCTATCCCCACTCCATTACACTTATTGCACATGGATCTCCACAAGTATAATGAGCATTGGAAGGAAATCATATTGTCGTATAGTTGATGATTTTACAAGATTTACATCGATATTCTTTTTAAGAACTAAAGATAAAACTGCTGAAATGTTATTTTATTCATAAAATTGAAAATCAAATTGATCACAAGGTAAAAACAATTAGAAGTGATCAAGAGACTGAGTTTAAGAATCAAGTTCTTGACTCATTCTATAACTCAAAAGGGATTACCAAACAGTATAGAGCTCTTACAACTACTCAACAAAATAGTGTTGCTGAGAGGAGGAACATGACACTTATTGAGGCTACAAGAACTATGTTAACTGATTCAAAGTTGCCTCTAACTTTCTAGGCAGAGGCAGTCAGCACTGCATGTTATGTGCAGGACAGAGTTCTTATCGTTAAGCCCTATGGAAAAACCCCTTGTGAGCTATGAAACAAGAGGCCACCATTCATTGGCTTTCTAGGGTCCTTTGGCAGCAGATGCACCATACTTAACACAAAGGACAATTTAGCAAAATTTGCTGAAAAGTCAAATGAGGCTATCTTTGTTGGGTATTCCTCAAACTCTATAGGTTAGGGATGTTCAAAATTGGATATCCGGATTTTCGGATATCCGAATTTTGGATATCCGAAATTTTTGGATAATGGATATCACTATCCAAATCTGTATCTGAAATTTTGGATACGGATTCAGGTAATTAAACGGATATCCAATTTTCAGTGAACCAAAAAAATTGTCAAAATCATTTCAATTCAGATTACAATCCATGAGTAGTCAAATGCCTAAATAGTCAACAACTGAATTCAACCAACCAAAATACCAACTAAAAAATTAAAAATTTCAAAACATTTATATAATCAAATAGAATAGTTAAACATTTTCAAAAAGTCCAATCTTGAGTTCTCGAGCATATTTGCAAACTACCAATGTTGATATCTTCCATCATCACCACATGATCCACACGTCCACAACCTACAACCAAAGAAACAATAAGATAGAAGTCATGACATTTTATTAAAACTATTCTAATCAAGTTGGCTTGTGGCTGTATTGCTCTAATACTAAGCAAAGAGTATTATCATCTTGGAATATTTATGTCTAAGCATGCAAGTTTTTTTTCTTTTTCATGGCTGCACTTACACGCAAATTCAACTGTGTATTCATACTTGCTTGTGGAATTGCTTAGAAAAGAAATTATTCAAATGTTAAAGCATGTGTATTGTTATATTATAATCACAATTCACACAATATGTTATAGTTTATTTATTTTATTCTATTCTTTAGATTGTAAATCACCATGAATGCTAATGTAGTTATAAGTAACAAAAACTAAAGTTAGTAAAGAAAAGTAACAAAAACTAAAGTTAGTAAAGAAAAGTAACAAAACGTTGGTAAAGAAAAGTAACAAAGACTATTTATGTCTGTTGAAAACTCATTCCATTGTGAACTTTTTGGGTATACTTGTGGTTCCTTTTGATACTTGGTCTGGTCAACATAGACTTGGGCAAGTTAAATATACCTTAAAACAATTGAGATTATATAATAGGCCTAGGCAAGTTAAAGATTACTTGTAGTAATAAAGATACCTTAAAACCATTCCGATGATTCATCACTTGTTTCATCAATGATAATTGTTGGTTGTTCCACGATTAAATCCTTCAAACCTATGATACAATAGAAAAAAACATTAAAAAACATACGTAACGGAAAAACAACAAAAATAAAAAATAGTAATTTGCTACTAACCTTCTCCTTCCATTTTCTCAATCTTGAGTAAAGTTTCTTCAATCATAATTGTATTATTAGAAGCACGCAACCAATCTTGTGCACAAACCAATGCTTCCACCATTCTTGGGGTTAAAGAAGTTCGGAAACAATCAAGCACCCGTCCCCCGGTGCTAAAAGCGGACTCGGAGGCAATAGTAGAAACAGGAATAGCAAGAATATCTCGAGCCATTTTGGCAAGAACGGGAACTTTCCACCAATTTAATATGTCAAAACGTGCGTCCATATGTTCACGATCCTCCCTAACATATTTTATTTCAATGATGTTTCCTAATTTCCCATGGCCATTTTAAATCGCTTCGTCGTCCATTACAACCTGTTCATCGCCCTCTACACGTCTAGAACTAGAAGTCGACGTCGATGATGACACCTCAAATTCATTTTCTTTTCAAGGCATATATCTCATATAACATTCAAACAAAGTAATCATGTTTACTTCTACACTTTTCATGGCATTTTTAGTTATAAAATTCTCTTTAACAAGAAACTCCATGTAATGCCACTTTTTCCTCGAGTCAAGAACCACGGCAATAAACAAAAATTGATTAATCTTAGCAAATTCACCCCATACTTTTGATATTTTTCTTTCATTTTATGTGCCATTTGACTAATTGAGATATTAGCATGCTTAACCAAACCCTCAATCACAATGCCAATTTCAAAAATCTCATGCAAATAAGCATTAGAAGTCATATAGCGGGAACCTGAATATCTTAACGTAGCATCAAAAAAAATCTTCAAAAAAGGCAACAAGCTTTTAGCATTGGTCTAATCATCCTCATGTATTAAACCACCTTCATACCTCTTAATCTCTTTCTCATAGTTAGAATCCTTTAATAATAAGTTAGAAAATGTTTTTTTAAATTTAATAGCAGATTCTAGCATTAAAAAAGTGGAGTTCCAACCGGTTTTAACATCCATACACACTAAACTCTTGCTTTTTATTTTCTCTTCTTCAACACAAGATTTAAACTTTTGAAGTCTAGCGGGAGAAGACCTCACGTATTTAACAAGGGCAAGTACTTTTTTGACTGATTTCTTCAAATTACTAAGGCCATGTCTAACAACTAAGTTCAAAATACGAACCGCACATGTCATATGTAAAAATCTCCCTTCATAACTCTAGAATCCTAATGATTAAATACATTTTTCAAATTTTGAATAGCTATATCATTAGAGCTAGCATTATCTACTGTGACAATCAAAATGTTTTTTAAACCCCATTCAAGTAAACACTTTTTAACCGCTCTCCCAATTAATACTCCCGAGTGACCAACAATTGGGCAAAAATTTATGATTCTCTTATGCAAATGCCAATCGTCATCTATAAAATGTGCAGTTAAGCACATATAAGATAAATATTGTCCTGAAGTCCAACTGTCTGTGGTTAAACATATTCTAGATGACATATTGTTAAAGATATTAACTAATTTCCTCCTTTCCTCAATAAAATATCCATAGCAATCTCTTGATGCAGTCGGACGTGAAGGCACATTAAAATGGAGATTAATAACCTTACAAAAAGCACGAAAACCCTCTCCCTCCATAAAAGAAAAGGTAATTCATCAACTATCAACATTTTTGCTAAGGCTTTCCTGATTACTTCTTGGTTAAACTCCCATAACCTAGGAACTGCTATGTTTTCAGTGGAACCATCATCACTAACATGTGTTTTAGACTCAAAATCAAGCAGCTTTTGCTTTTATCTATGTTTGGAGGGTATTGTTTACACGTGTTGATCTAATTTTTCAAAGGGGTAGTCCCACTTTTTGTTGAATAGCCAATTCTTCTATGACAATATATACACTCAGCCAAATCAAGTACATCCCACTCAATATAATGATCCCACCAAATAGATCTTTTTTTGTTTGTACGTGTGGAACAAGGTTCACTTACATTTAAGGGTGTGCTTCGAGGTTTTCCATCTTTTTTTTTTTGCTTTTGGTTCTTCTTTTGTTTGGCCTTTGACATCACCTCGTTTTCAGACACTAGCTCACAATCTGAGTTGTTTTTGTTGGTATCAAGGATGTCCATTGAAGCGTGAAACAATCTAATTTGAATAATGAAAAAATAGAAGTGAGATTAACAGGAGAGTGTGAGAACATAATCAATAATTATGATTCTTATTAACCTTTTATAGCATATCACTACAAGTCTAACATATAGTTGTTAAGTTACTATTACAAAACTCCATTTAGACAAAAAAAGGTTTTTAAAAACTCCATTGTTTCCAAAACTCCAGAAGGTATAAACTTAATTTTCCTACTAAGTACTAAGTTAGTTAAAAGTGAATCCATAAAACGAATCCACAAAACGAATGGTTATCTTAGAAGTGAGTATAAATAAACATCAAATGGTTATCCTAAAAATGAATCCATAAAATGAATCAAATGGTTATCCTAAAAATGAATCCATAAAATGAATAAGAACAACAAACTTATAAGATTGTTTTAAATTAATTATCTGAAGATCATTTTAAAAGTACTCTCAAAAGTTAAACATCACGTATGAGGTTTCAAATAATCTTTGAAATAAAATACCCATGAAGAATCTAAGTTGCGATCAAACATAAGCAAATTAATGAAAACAGAGCCACCGAGCGTCCGAGCCTGTGAAATAACCAACTAACCTTTGTTGATGAAGGTCGTTTAGGGTAGAACCAACACACCACAATTGTCAAATGGTGATTGGAGTAGCACCAAGCCACCGAGCCACCGACCCTGAACGAAGGACGATTACTCGATTAGGGATGAACCGACTCACTTTGAATGAGTCTATGATAGTAGAACCATCAAAGCATCGAAGTCGACAATGAACTCTTGAAGGAGAGCTGGAGTCGAAGAAGGAGAGATGGACCCTAGAGGGTGGAGGCGGACGTTTTGAGATTTATAATGGTAGAGATTATGGTTATTGTGGTTGTGAATGAAATATTGAAATGTGATTTTATATATAATTAAAAATTAAAGAAATATATTTAATATTTCGGATATTTCAGATATCCAAATTTCGGATATCCGAAGAAATTTTGGATATCCGAAATTTCGGATACTTCGGATTTGGAATATCTTATAAATCGGATTCGGTTTCAGATTCGGATTTTTTTGCACACCCCTACTATAGCTTATAGAGTGTATAACATCAAAAATCAACAATTTGATGAATCATCCGACATTTTTGTAAATGAGCACACTCTTTATGTTAAGGGAAATGGTCCTGACCATATTTTTTATTTAGAATTGTTTCCAAACTATTCTAAACCATCTTGTGAGAATGTTTCAGCTGGAACAGGAACTCAAAGTGACTCCTATGATGATCAAGTGTTTGAGTTACCCAAACCTATTCCAATTTCTCCAAGAAGTCATGAAGATCAAGCTCCCACTATTGGAAGTCCTGAAAGCTTGATTATATCTAGAAACATTAGAGCTTCAACAAGTTTTCAGCCAACTAAGCCTCAAAACTCATGAGCTGACAACTCCAACACTCAACACCAAGCTGATGAAGATAATGATCTAGTGAAACAGATAATTATTGATGTTGCTTCCTAGTAAAATACCATTGATGCTATCACACATTCATTCAATCAGTCCTTATTGAATGAGTGTGAGACATCAGCTGATAATGGTGTTTAAAATCCTAAGCAAAACTTTTTCAAATTGGATCTATATATGGAACTAGATGTGATTCCTAGAGTCAGGATACACAACACCCATCTAGCTTAGAACAACATTAGGGATGTCTCAGAAGGTGTGAGAACAAGAAGTCAGACCCATAGTGGGAATGTCTGCTTGTACTCATGCTTTCTTTCTCAAATGGAACTAAATAAGGTGGAAGAAGTCCTCGAGGACAACAATTGGGTTGAATCAATGCAAGAGGAATTGCTTCAATTCAAGAGGCAAAAGGTATGAAACTTGTGTCCATTACCACCTGACAAGTCCCCATTGGCACTAAGTGGGTGTTCAAAAATAAAAGAGACGATATAGGTTTGATCATCAAGAACAAAGCCAGACTTATGGTTCAAGGATACATATTAGAGGAAGGCATAGATTACACTGATGTCTTTATACATGTTGCAAGACTTGAGGCTGTGCAAATCTTCCTTTCTTTTGTAGCTTCCAAGAACTTCACAGTCCATCAACTTGATGTCAAATGTTCATTTCTATATGGGGATATCGACATAGAAGTCTATGTATGCCAGCCACCTGGATTTGAAGACCCACAACACCCCAAGTATGTGTGCAAACTGGACAAAGCTCTTTCTGGGTTACACCAGGCACCTAGGCTGTGGTATGAGACACTGTCTTAGTTTCTTCTAAAGAATGGCTACACCAAAGGCACCATAGACAAGACCTTCTTTATAAAGAAGTCTGGGAAGGACATGTTGCTTACATAAGTCTATGTTGATGACATCATATTTGGTTCCTCAAATGACCAAATGTGCAAAGACTTTGAAAGCATCATGAGAAAGAAGTTTGAGATGAGTTTCATAGGAAAGATGGATTTCTTTCTTGGGATTCAAGTAAATCAGATGGAAGAAGGGTTCTTCATCAATCAATCTAAGTATGTCAAGGACATCTTAGAAAGATTTGAGATGAAAGATTGTAAGCCGACCAAGACACCTATACAAAAAAATACAATCTTTGTCCTAATTCCGGGGGGAGGATACTGATCAGCATCAGTAAGGGCAATTATTAGGTCTCTGATATATCTCACTGTAAGTAGACCTGATATCATGTTTGCAACCTGCATCTGTGCAAGATATCAAGCTGCTTCTAAGGTGTCTCACCTAATTGCTGTCAAGAGAATTCTTAGATATCTCAAAAGAGCTCCCAAACTGGGTCTTTGGTATCCTAGTAATAAGGATTTCAATCTTTATGGTTACACTGACAGTGATTATGGTGGCTGCAACATTAACAAGAAATCCACATTAGGAGGATGTCAATTTCATGGTGGAAGGATCATCTCCTAGCAATGTCAGAAGCAATCATGTGTCTCTACATCATCTGCTGAAGCTGAATACATTGTTGCTGTAAGCTGTTATGCTCAACTGCTATGGATTTAGCATCAGATGTTAGACCATGGTTTTAACTTTATAGAGACACCTATCCATATAGATAACAAGAGTGCTATTTCTATCATAGAAAATCCAGTCAAGCACTCAAGACAAAACATATTGATATCAGGTATCATTTTATTCGAGATAATAATGAGAAAAATTTAATCAAACTAGTGAAAGTTTATTCAAATGAACAATATGCTGATTTGTTCACCAAAGCCTTTGATGAACAAAGATTTAAGTATTTAATTACGACTATTGGGATGATTAACATTGACTAGTCAATCTCTTTTGAAAATCTTTTGAAAATCTTTTGAAAATATGTTTTATCTATGTTATCTTTATACAATCTAAGCTCTATTACAAAATGCTTTTCTTCAAATTTTCTAAGTATGAATTCTTCTAAAGGGAAATTTACCCTCGGAAGAGATCTTTATCTATCTTTCGAAGGCAAATTCCTCAGCACTAGTATTCTTTTTTGAAGAGTTTTTAGCCTCGGCAGAAAACTTGATCATGGATCAAATTCCCTTCAGAAGGTCACAAACTTCATTTCTCGGAAGAACACTTTACTCTCGGAAGCAAAATTTTCCCTTGAGATATGGTTTGCTTCGGAAGTAAAAGTAGCTTCGGAAGACAATACTGAGAAAAACACAAGTGTTTTCTCTCGGAAGTAATTTTACTCTTGGAAGAAAAACTTTATGTTGGAATGAAAATCTTTGGACCCCACTCTGTAAAAAGTAAGATTTTATTGATGATTGTCGAAATATTTTAAATGGTTTATCTTACTACCACTGTCAAATCGGAACCTAAACTGTGCTTTTATCTTATACATTTGGCATTTTACCCATAATTTAAATATTTCCGACTCTCTTTCTTTAATTTCTTTACCACTGTAAAAGCCCTAAGTTTCCACTATCTTCTCCATTCACTCTTAAATTCCTTTAATCCAACAGTACGTCCATAACAATAGCCTTGAAACCCGAACACAACCAAGTCACCATCCTTGATTCTCTATGGGATGTTGACTATGCTCCCATCACCCAATTTTTGTCCCAATCTGCATACTTTACTGCCCTTACTGTTAATCCCACCATCGAATCAAACCACATGGCCAAATTATCGGCAAATGGTCAAAGCGACATGCTCAATGATGAAAGGATTATAAGATCAAAGATCTATGGATAGGAGAACATCATTAGTGAAACCACCATCAGGGAGCATCTGGAACTCCATGATGAAGGAGCCACCACTAAATTCCTCAAGTCTGATTTGGAGGATACCTACATCCAAATAGGATATGATGGAGATGTGAGCAGATCTACAGTGTACAAGTTCAACTTTTCTTACAACTATAAGTTTCTGTTACACATTTTCCTATATAATCTATCGAACAAGTCAGGGGTTGGGATCAAATCCCATATGATCTGGGCTACCTACTCCATGGATTGATGAAAGGCCTCCGCTTCAATTACTCAAGATTTGTGCTGAACAATCTGTGAGGTAATCTCATCCGGGATCAATTCTACATGTGTCCTAGGTTCATTCAACACATAATCAATTATGAGCTTGGCTAGGACAAGCTTCTATTTGAAAATATCCTACTTGTTCCTCACATGAGGTCTGGCATCTTCAAAATGCCGAAGAAGGTGTCCACCAACTTTACTAGAAGGTTCACTGGTCTCCTTCCAGGTATGCTTGAGCCAATAGCTCCTGGTGACATCCTTGCAAACCTAGCAGGTGATGAACTCATACCAGACACCACAACTACATAGCCATTCACTTATTCCCACCCAACCAGAATCACATACAAGAGATGGACAAAATGAACCCTTGTTCAATCTACTTTGATTGAACAAGTATCCTCTGTTCAAACCAAAATGACTAGAGTGGAACTCAGGGCTCCCTCTCAGTTAGAGATCCAACCATCCTCCTCAATTATCCTCAATATCAGTGTTGAGTCTTCTCAGTCTCAACCTGATGAGCCCATACCCAAGCCATCAGCCCTCAGGGTGAGTCCCAACACTTCCCTAAGCAGTCAAAAAGGGACAACCATATCACTGGCTCATCTGTTATTGCAAAAAAGCCATTAGGTGCTGACCAAGGTCCTGGGTCATTAGAAATAACCTCTATATCCTTTCTTGACCTACTAACCCAACCTGATGAGGATATTATGTCCCATCAGGGCCATGATGTTGATCTACCACGCCACTCCCCAGATCAACTGAGCCCCAAGGAACCCCTGATATCTAGCCCACATCAGCTAGCTAAAACTGAGGTGAGTCCAATTGGAGTTGAGGTGACTCATGTAGATTCAACTACTACTACTGAGAGTTGAGGTGACTGAATCAACTAGCTGAGACACAGATTGAGAAGTCTGTTAGGCATGTAAATACTCAGGTTTCCTTAAGTTCTTCCACTAGCTCATCTACTTCTAAAGATGATGATACCAAAAAAGGGGAGAATATACAGAAACAAAGACATGAGAAACCCAGCCTTGCCATCACAATAACATCCCTTGATGCCATATCTTCTTTCTACTCAACACAGCAACATCCTGCAATCATCTTTCCTCAACTAACTCTCATCACCATTCAAGTGGACCTAAGGATGCTTATTGACCTTAATAGGTTTCTAACCAAATTTCTGATAAGCTCCTCCCTTAAACAACCCTCCCATGATGTAGCTGTTGCCTACTTTAGAGCTGAAGAGTTTCAAAGGCTGAATGCACCACCTACCTCTGAAGAGGAAGTTGGTCAACCTAAGGTCTCTATTGAACCCGAGATTAACTTCGAAGGGAATATATAGACTGATGGCCCAACAACTGATTTAGAAGGGACATGTAGTGCAGTTCAAGTTTCTTCCGAAGCAGAAATTCAAGCTGCGGAAGGAATTATAGAACTTTCATCCTTGTCCGATGACCTGTTTATCACAGAGGAAATTCTTGATCTAGCCTTTAAGGTAAACAGTGAGGACTTCCTTGTAACTCCCTACCTTAAACATCACAAGTTTAACCCCACTCTCCCCAACCTGAACCCTCTAAGCCTGAGTCTCCAAAAGCTGATACACAACAAGAAGAGAGTGGAGGTGATAAACAAGCTCATTAGCCTGGGAGTAGATAATGAAGAAATAGTTCTACTCTCACGAGATGAGCCTGTGAAGTTAGAGAAGACAACTTGCTATAAAAGTAAAGGGAAGAAGCAGGAAGGTTGGCCATAGAGGAGGAGAAAAGGAAAAAAGAAGAAGGATACAATGGAAAGGGAAAGGATGGAGAGGATAGCCTTTCTCAGCTCTAGAGGCTATTCTCAGGAAGAACTGGCACCTCATGATAATGATACAATCTTGTTCCTTTTCTTCAAAGAACAAGATCAAATCACCAAGGAGAGGAAGAGGACTACCAGGGAGAAGTTGAGGGAGAAGAAAAAGGAGGAGGAAGAGGCATATCTTGTAGCTGCTAAGAAGGTGGGAGATAAGAAATGGATGAAAACTTATCTCAAATCCCATGGCTTCACCGTAGACAAGTGGGTCCCATGTTAGAGAAAACCCTACAACAACATGTCAGTGACATTAAGGCTGACATTCGCTTAGGAAGAAGGCAGGAGGTAACTCAAGTACTAAGTGTTTAGAAGATGGTACCCAAACTAACACCAACACTCAAACCAGCACCCAAATCATAACCTATGCCCATACCTTTTCATTTCCCCATCAAAACTAAACCAACCACTGAGCCTTTACACCCCTCAACCCACACCATCAGCCATACCCACACCTTCACCCACTGCTTCCCAACAACCACCACCACCATTATCTATCCTTAAACCCAAAACATAACCCAGAACCTAATCATTACCCAAACCATCATCTGAACCTTCTAATCCCCTGACCTTAGAAGTATTCAAGGAGATCAAGAGGAAGCTCATCAACTGCAAAACTTTGAGCGACATCTCTTGTGAGGAAGAGTCAATAAAGCTGAAGTTCATTGATAGCTCTTCCAGTTCCCTCATAAGAGATGCATCCCTTGATCTACCTAGGGGAACACTGGACCAAGCTCTCTAACTTCTTGCAACTAATTCAGACATATTAAAAGAAGAAGAAAAAAGTTAAGAAAGAGACTTGTGACTCTACTGGACACTAGGAAAGCGGACAAGCTACCAACTCAGCCCCTTAATCCTAGAAGGTGAATTGTCTAGTGGAGATACGATGAACCTTCTCACAGCTTTGCTATGGAAAGGGAGAATAGTGAAGTAAACAAGATTGGTACTTCATCTCTACTACACTCTAGCAGATTTAACATTGCTGAGTTAGCAGAGAAACCATTCTCTAATCCCTAAAACTCTTAGATTGCTGCTCACATCAGAAATCATCTGAGTAGTGTTCATATGACTGAACATAGAAAGAAAGCCAAGACTGAAGAAGAATTGAAAAAGAGAGCAAAGGATGAGGAAGAAGGTGCAACTGCAAAAGGAAAAACCTTCCTACATATGGCTGAAGGCCCAACTTCTGATCATATAGTTAGATTGAATATGTCTACAATTCCCATTAACTAACTCTCTTTAGAGGGACATAGCAAAGAGTGCACATCATTCAGAGCAACAAACTTTATCTATTATACACGAATGACTTGTACAAGCTCCTCACCACCACATCAAGGAAGAACAAGGAGACAGACAAATTTGTGCTCTCCCTTGCGTTAAAGACCTTAAGGAGAAGAAAGAAGTGAAGTTTTGATAGCATCATCTTAGGGGGAGTTTGTTGAATCATATGAGACTAGTGCAACAAAAAACAACACATATAGTATTTGGAAGTACAATTGAAGAAGTCTTCCGAGGCTAAAGCTGCTCTTCTGAAGACAAGTTGAAGATCTTCCGAAGCTTAAAGTATGAAGAACTTTCGAATGAAAAGTAAGTCTTCCGAGACTAAGTAGTTTTCCTTCCGAAGTAAATAAAGAACTTTCGAAGACAGAACTAACTCTTCCGAGACTAAGTTCTTCTTCCGAAGTATTCACACATAGAATATCCAAGGCAATGTCTTCCGAAGAAGAAAGTCATAAAGACTTGCAGAAGACTCGGAAGAAGTTGTTTCTTTCAAAGTATAAATGGCCATAGAAGAACTTATTCTTCTGAAGCCATTTACCTTTGGAAGAAACAACTATGAACCAGTGGATATAAGTATGGGTTGTCTGACGTCCGCTGCAACCTCTGACAGACTGCATGGAGCTTTCCTACGCCCATATAGTTGACCATACTTTAGTCCAGTGTTCACCTTTATCAATTAGTATAGTTGCCACTTTTAGTTGGTGACAAAGGGTAAGTCATGGACCTATCATGACTACCTAATCTAGGATAATATTTATCCTAGATACTTTACTTCTAGCAATATAGTATTTGTCTAGCTGTAAATTTCAGCTTGTTATCCAACTATAACCGGCTGTAGATAGTAGTATATATAGTTTCTCATTGTAACTCATCAAACCATACTTGTAAGAGTTTTGTAATACTGAGTTAAAAAGTAATATATACAAGTATCTTGAAAACCATTGTTATCTTTATTAACTTATTATATTATTGTCAACTTAGTTAGAAATTCTGCTTAATCAACCGAGTGAGACTTAATGAGTTTGTGAGGTAAACTTATGTTGAGAGACCAACATATGATCCTACACACTTTATTGTTATAACTTAAACAAGTCGAGCTTGAGCTCCCACAACTTAAACAATCCGAACTCGGGATCCTATAACTCAAACGAGCAACGTAGGGGTGGAAAATGCACACAAACAAAACAATAGGTGCAAAAGTTGTTTGAATTTCTTTTTAAAATTTGCTCGAATCTAAAAATAAAGTGACTTAAATCTGTAAATAATTATTAAGAGTTTTTGTGTGACAAAAACGAAAACTTTGTTGGTTTTTTATGTACACAAACTATTGAGGGGATTTTATGAGACAAAAAATAAAGTATGTTGGTATTTTACGTGCAAACAAATGTGTAGAAACTTTTATGATAAAAACCTAAAAGTATGTTGGTTTTTTTGGTATTTGCCATATTTTTTATATAAATATTGTTATACAAACCTTATTTAAATTTGTAAAACCTTTTTCTATAAACATTTTGTTTTATAAAACTTTGTGTACAAGTTGTAAAGCTTAAGGACTGTCTAGTATCCTCTTATTGATTTTATTAAAGGGCTAGCTTTGAATCGGTTTTGTTGGTTCATTTAAAACACACATCGTAATGGTTCATTAAACCTCTTAATAGGTAAGTATCAAAAACATGTTTGATTCAAACCTACTTATTCAGTCAGACCTCTTAATGACAAAGCACCAAATTGTCGAACGCCTTACTCAAGTCATGTTTCGTCATGTACCTTTTATCAATCTTGCGGTGTCACTTGATATGTTCATTACACGTTATTTATCTAATGTTCCACATTTTTAAGTCGACCCTTTGTTGAAAAAATTGTTAAATGGTTAGACAATTGAATCATGGTTGGATCACGACAAACACCATTAGGGGTGAACAACGGGTCGGAACCAAACCGAACCGAACCGGACCAACCTACCCTTGACCCGAAATCGCGATAAGCGATTTATATAAAGAACTGAGAACCGGACCATTTACACACGGTTAGGGCCGAACCGAACAGAGTTAAATGGGTCAATCCAACATGATATGATGGTCCGGACCACGAACGTTTTTAGGCTCGTGCTTTTTGTCAGGAGAAAAATGAAACTTAAAAATATAAATGAAACCAATCAATATGTTTTTTTACTCGTTATTGTAACATAGACAAATTGAAACCGAAAAAATACAAACCATACACTAATTGTTATCATGACCCCTTTATGGACTACTTTAATGTTCATCTATAATCAAGTAACCAACTAAATTTTATTGACCTGACAACTTTTATATGCTAGTAAGACAATTTTTATATTTTTGGTGTTCAAAGGCAACCAATTTAACATTTAAAAAGCAAAAACCAATTTTTTTACCTAATTGTAATCGAGCCGGACCGAAACCGAGCCCTACCCGCGGGTTTGGACTAAAACTGACCCATAACTGTTTACACAAAGACAACAGAACCGTGGACCGGAACCGATAACACATACACGGGTAGATTCACAGGTCACCCACGAAGGGCGCACCCCTAAACACCATGGATGGCACTGATGTCTTGAGTTCACGAATACCTTGATCTTCAAGTTAGCCTGTACCGGTCATTGTACTCCTTAGCATAGTATTGACGGTGGTTTTGCAGATGCAATTTGACCAGAATGTTACACCCAGTCCCACCCATTAACCACAGTGCTTCTTTGAACTTTAATGAGATCTTAAAGCTCTTTGATTGTTTATCAATCTTTTTGACTTTTTGCTTATAACATCACAAGGATAGATAATAGATTATCAAGATTAACACAAGTGATGTGGTATACAAACAATCATACATGCAAATATTGGCTATAGTTTTTCATTAGATTAGAAAACATTATGTACATGTTCTGAATCGACAATTAAAGAATATGAACATGGAAAAACACGAACTCTAAATCAGAAAGTGAAAGTGTTGGGTGAGTAATCGTGTTACTTACCTATCAAAATAATCCTCAATTGATGGAAATGCGTGGCACCTGTTTCGAGACTGCATTAGTCTATGCTTCCTTCTTTTTGACACGATATGGATACTTCTGGTATATCGAAATGCTGGCCATCACGAGCGGAAGAGCCAAAAGGCAGAACAATGAAGGCGGTTTCCCATCAAACACAAATTGCAACAAGGCAGTAACAAGAAGTGCCGAGACAATGACAAACCCCTGCAAAATTTTGTAACCTACTAAATTAACCAAAAAAGAATATAGGAAGTTAATAATGTAAAATATGGTGATGCCCCATGAAAGTTGCGGTAAAAGGTTGGATGGACAATATGTCTTGAATCGGTTTAAGTAAATAAATTATCATTGTGATAATATACTCGTTACTATTTGAAACATTCAAGAAAATAAAGACAGAAAAAGTTTGCAGGCCCTACCGGGTCCACTAGATACCCGACCCATTTACGCCCGTACAAAAGATTACCTGCTTTGACTTGAACCTTGTCCCACCCGCTCATTCTCCCATGTTTAGTAAAAAGCATCATTAATATTAAACTTAGAAAATGGTTAAAAAAATAAATAAGTAAATAAATAAATAAATAAATAACAAAATTGGAGTCGATCTAATCAGAATTTCCCCCTGAAAACAAAATTATAAGTAAATGCATAAGAGAGGGCAATTCAAACTTGCCTTCCGTACACCACCAGCATATGAAGTGACCAGTCCCACAAGAATCCCACCAACGGCATTGATAAAAACAGGGATCTGAATAAAAATTAAGAAACACAGACTCAAGACCATAGTTGACAATAGCGAATAGTGGTAAATAGCGACAAGCTACCTATATGCTATGTAGCGAACAGCGGTAAATAGCGCCCGCCCGCTATTTCGTGTTTAGCGATAAAATAATAGAAAATTTAAGAAATGTTTAACATTCAATTAATAAGCATACTTAACGATAAAGTAGTAGAATATTTAAACAAACATCACCAAGTCAGTTAACAATTAGTAAATTAGACAAGAAAAGTTAACAATTACAAAAAACACAACAAATTAAACCTCATTAATCAACGAAACAAAACAAGTCAGTTAACAATTGCTCAATTAAACAACAATGATCAGTCAAATAGGCAAATAGCCAATTAAACAAATAAACGACACAACAAAACAGAGAGACAAGAATCAGCAGCAACAATAACAATACTGTTTTTGATTTTCATCAGCAACGCAACAGAACAGAGGAGACAATTCAAGTGGAATAACCCTCCTGAATCCTAAATTGGATGATGAGGGAGCCAATGATGATAGAAAGGCTCTGAGGAAGAGGAATCGCTTGGTTGTGAGCAGCTATAATTGGTACATCGGTCGCTATTTGTATTTAAACTTAAAAATAAAAAAATGAAAAATCGCTAACCGCTGGCTATTACATCGCAACCCACCCTGTAGCGGACTTCGGCCTGTACGCATCATAGCGCACTATAGCGACCGCTATTGACAACCATGCTCAAGACTCGACCCTGAATCATAGTTCTTATTAAAATGGCCTTAGCAAAATTAACTAGTAGTTATATCTATCGAAAAGAAGTTACTATTACCAATCTGGCTCATTAAAAGAAATGCATACAAACGTGACATGTAAATGAAGCAAAAGAGTTCTTGGATTATGCTTACGTGTGAACAAAATCATGTTCTAGATCATAAATTTATAATTCCTCAAGAGCATAAGAATAACAAATTAGTTGCATGCATGTCAGGGCTGTCAGTTCGGCTTTCGGTTTCTTTTGCTGAGTTATTGCTGTAGTGTTTTAAATGAGCAAAAAACTGTCAGGGCCGTCAAAACGGAAGAATTGAACTGGACCGGCTATAGTTTGAACTTGATTTTTAAACATGTACTCAGTTCTGCTTTCGGTTTCTTTTTTAAAAACAATAAGAATTTGGTTTCATTCAAAATCGAACTGATTTCACTTTTTTTTTTTGCAGTTAGGTTAGTTTTTCCAAGTTTAATAGATCCAAGTTTAATCATTCCAGACCCGTTGAACAGCCCCAAGTTCAAGCATAAACTATTTCATGTGTTAAGTTTTCAGTACAGCAATAACTCAGCAATATAGCGGGCATTTTACTGCTCAACGTAATGAAGTATTTTAGAGCTCAAAGTAATAAAGTATAAAAGATGATTACCATTGTAAGTGGCGTCCACCCATAGAAGAACCCATGTTGTCTCATTGCTTCACCATCTGGAGATTTGTAAGTACTTGCCAGTAAGCAAAGGCTCCCAACCAATGACATTTCTACAGTCATCAAGTATGAAGAGTGTTTCTTAACCTAAACATGAAAAGTGGGAGTAAAATTGTACATGATCAGTGGTCCCACCGATTTCTAGATTAAAAGACAGCTTTTGAGTTATACAGACCAGATATCTCAAATCTAAAATGTGGATAGGTTTTTAATTGCTCAATGTCATCAATGTCATCAATCTCATCCATAGAATTGTCTCAAAGTTCCTAGTTAGAGGTGACAGTTTTAAACCACTTAACTATGAATGAGTTGATTTAGGTTGTGCTATATTTCAAACGAGATCATAAAGAAAATGTAAATGTTGTTTCTACGTATCACCCTTCTGCATACCCCAATCTTGACCAATGTCGACCACTTTTGAGTTAGAAGTGTATGAGGTGTGCCTGAAGGCTCTGAGGTGTTTTCCTCAATGCCTTGAGCGCCTCAGGCACGCTTTTTAAAACCAAGATTATCATGCTAATATTGTTTCTGCCATCATAATAAACTCTTTAATTGTTTAAAGAAAGGAAAACAAATGTTTTGCCGGTCAAACCAATCTCACACATTTCAACACGTACTAAAAACAATCATTTCAGTACTCCCCTGTTTGGACTTGTTACCCAACCCATCCATCTTGCTACCTCTACTTCTAGTTCATTTTACCCTCAATCACCAATGAATATGAACACTAATGTTGATCAATCATTTATTGGACTTTGAAACACCCAAATGCATCTCTTGTATCCCAATAGAGCAAGTATAGAAATATCTAAGAAAAGAACCTTTGAGCTTTGACAAACCTGAGATGCCCATTGGCACAAAGCAGAAGCAAGACCTGAAAGTACTGAAGCGATCAAAACTGGAATAATTCCATACAGAACAATTTCATCAGAATTATCTCTTCCATAATATTTTCTCGATCCTTCCCCAATGCTTAAAAGGACAGCTGCTAAGACAAGTATGAACAGGGCACCAATTTGTTGAATGGATTGTCTCTGCCTGCGGTCAGCTTTTCTTTGTTATTTATAAACATGTACAATGTGGGTAATTGGTATGCAGTAATACGAGTTCTCAGCAGGTAAATGACTGAACAAGAAGATTTACCATAAGAACTTACCTTAAAATAATATATGTAAACAATGCTGTGAAAATTAACTTTGTTTGATTCAACATTGAAAATGTGAGGGAATCAAGGTTCTTGTATGAAATCTGCAACAAGCTATTTTGTAGAGCATAGATAGCTGCAGGTAATCCTGATGCACTTAACGAGCCAATCAAAGTCCATTCCTTCAATGATTTATTTAGACTTCCATCTTTTGCCATGAGAACCAGTGCACAAATAACCTACCACGGGTATATGTAAACATATAAATTAAAAAATATAAGAAGATATAAGAGATGTGAAGAAGCATATACGATACCTTTACTATCTCACATGCCAAGACCAATGAAGTAACAATCACTTCTCGCCTGTAGGAATAGTAGACACAATTAAGCTATAACCTCATAAAAATTTTCTTTTTTGTGTTTGTATGGGGTTTATAAGCTGGGGAGGGGGGGCGTAAAAAATAGTTGTTTAATAAGCTTTTTTGGATTGAAAGTAATGGTAGTCATAGAATTTATATTCATGTGTCATAAAGCTCGCATGAAATCTACCATCTACTATTTAACTAAATATCACCAAACGGATGTCTTGCATAGCATAAAAAGTTGATGTATCACACATTCAAGATTCACTGATGCGAATAGAAGTCGTCTTAGCACACAGCAGATTATCTACAATAATCATTCTCACAATTAAAAAAGGCATGAGGCGCTTTGAGAACCGAAGCACGTGGCGAAAGTGCTAGCCTTACGTACCTGAGACGTCCTATATTGATAAATACTTATAAATTCATAACAGACAATATTTGCTAGCTTATTGATCTTTATACATCAAAAAATAAGATAACAATATAAATACATGCAATAGAATATATAAAGAAACTCTAGGTACAACTAAGTAGCTTAAGAAGCCAAAGTATTTTCTTATTGATTCTATTAACAACCAAAAAAAACTTCATGTACAAGCTAAGAAGCTTAATTTATAACCTTAGAAGCTCATTTATATGCACATCCAAATAAGCTTCAAATCAAAACAAAAATCTACCTCCCTACCTATTTACCTACCTTCCTTCCTAACTAACTAACTAAATGGAATAGAGCTCAAAGAACTAAGTAGTGATCAATAGTTTCTAAGATATTTCAAATAACAACCAAACTCCAATAAAATGCTATTTTCCTAAAAATTTTAAATTGTTGAAAACTCGTGCACATTATAGCATATCTTCAAGCACCCAAACAACAATTGATTTCTGAAAGATTAAAATGAGACATGAAAGTCCTTAATAGAGGGCACTCAAGAAGATTATTTCAAGGATGAGGAAAGAATTTGGGAGGGTTTTTGGTGGCTTTTAGTGACACTTGTAGTGACTTAACTCTAACGAGGCTAAGATTTCATGACTGATATGTAAATTTCAATGGGTGAACATGAACATGTAGGTGCATAGTACTTGGAGTAAGAAAGGAAAACTAATCACAATAAAAAAATAATCATAAGACCAACACAAATACGGTCGCTAGACTTGATATAACTATAAATCTTGACATTCCACAATTCACGCATCTACTACCATGCGTCATTTAATCTTCAACTTAGGTAAGACCGTAAGATAATTGATGTTTCGCTCTTATCTTCACAATTTAGGTCTAAATCTTTCTTACATACCACATTCTAAATCCTTGTTTAAGATTTTGTAAAAACTTTTTTATCCATATTTTTCTAAATAACTCTGTCTGTTGACATAGAAAATACACAAGGTAATGCTTAATAGATGATGTGAATTCCAGAGTATGTGATTCTTGGTACAATATATGTCAATGTAATAACAATATGCATGTTAGCATCTAACCTTATTGTTACGATTCAAGCGGCACAACAAAACCAACACACGAACAGGCACAAACGATTATCATGCAAAAAACAGAAAATAAACGACACAAGGATCGAACGTGGTTCAATCGGTGTGACCTACGTCCATGGGCTGCAACTAGGGATTTTTTTTATTAGCTCGGTACAAAAATTACAAATACATGACAAAGTATATATAGAGACTAATTAGGGTTAACAACTTAGTGAATAAGAAAACTAAACATGGGCCCAAGCCCAAAGCCTTCACAAACCCAACAAGCATGACATCATGTGATAAGGAGACAAATCTTACCTTAAAAGTTCCATAATTATCACCTTTAAACCTTATATATTTGCTAAGTTACAAATGAATTAGACAAACATGGCAACGTTATAAACTTGTTCTTTCAAAAGCATTTCGTTTTTTATTGATGATACCAAGCTATGCATAAGAATGTTTGATGTACAAACACAATGTAATATAAAGCTTTTATATTAAATTAAGAGAGTCTAATTCTAGTGCAGCTTTTCAGGTGTTTAAAAGTAATGAAAAATGCAGTAATCAACTAACCATAAGAACGTAAAATAGACAATACATAAAAAAGCGTAATGTTCCTTTGAAGATTAGTGTTATAAAAAAAACGAGAAATGTTCCTTTGAAGATTAGTGTTATAAAAAAGGGTAATTTTCCTTTGAAGATTGGTGTTTTTGTTAATCAATTCCAAAATGCTGGTCAATCCCAAAAGACAACATACAAACTTAAACAAAATATAGGGCCACCTAACAATAACATGTACACAAAATGCATGTAGCAAAAGATTGAATATTGAGTGAAATGAAACACAACATAATCAGGGTAAATGATGTATGATGGAACATCATGTATTCATACATTCATACATGACATATATACAAATACATATATGTTCACACTTGCATACATCTATAATACATATGTTTGTAATTAGATTAATGCACAGATTTAAGCATCCATCGATAGATTAATGGATTAGGTATAAAAGCTTACAAGCATGTATACAATCATGTATGCCTACAGACTTCATAGTAAGAAAAGAACTACCCACTTGAGTGTCATATTTACATTTGCATGACATCTAAGACTATGCAAGTTTCAAAGTAATATGCTAGTATTAGAATTGTGTGATGCTTGAGTATAGGTTAGTAGATGGACTTTTAGGTTAGTATAGTTGCTACTTGACTAATAAGTCCAATTGTCAATGTAATCAATTTTTCATTCTGAAACAACATGGAAGCACTACTAAATAAACCTCTCTACTACTTTACATGAATCATTGTTCCATGACCATCAAGTGTCCAAGAATATCAATCATCATTGTTACATGAATCATTATCCTTCCCTCATATAATAAATCCCAAAAGCTCTTCAAACCACAATTAAATGCTTTATCCCTAAGTGTTCTAATCTACACTACTGTTAGGGTATGATTACTAAAACACTTATCCACCATCAATAGAATATCATCCAATTGAAAACGCTATAGAACTAGTAAACTCCTATTGTTGTACATCTACATCATAACCCGATCCTATCACACAAACACGATAGCAACAAACAAGTAGCAGGAATTAATGTTAGTTATCGTGTACACGACTAACTTCAGTACAATTTCTACATCAAATTTGCATTTCCCCTTAAATAACTGCTTAACTTGATGAAAATGATTCTAGCAAATTGGATAGCTAAACCTCAACGATCAAATAGCAAAAGCGGCTTCCTGATTAAGATCACAAACAAAATCATCGATTAGCAAAGAATGTACCCGATGCAGCGTTTGGAGATCAGAGGTTGAGCACCATATTGAATTGTGAGCAACAAAGAGTAGAACCACACTTTATTGTTACCACCTGTGTTCTCTGCATAACTCTTTGAACTCGATGCTTTAGATTTGGTCGACGCCATTGATGAGGAGACCTTGAAGATTAACAATTAGCCTTCAAGTATGCTTTACATGATTTTTTTTAGTAAATTATTAATTTATTAATATATGAAATTACATACATGTATTTTAATTTTAATAATTATATACGATGTCATTTTATTAAAAAATTTATACATATATTGTCTTTTACACTATCATCTAAATATATAGTTAACTCAGTTATATGCACTTCACATGAGAGTTTTTTTATCATTTTTTTACGTTTAATATATTAAAAAATTAAAAAAATAAAAATTTTAAATAAAAAAAGAAAATTAAAAGATATCGGACCGTTAGGTAAGTCGGTGAAACCAATCACTCTTGGTGTGTATTCATTCAACTAATCGTTAAAACTTTTAATGACAACAATCTCCAATAACATTTACTAAAATAAGAAGTCTAAGTAATTATTTAGAAGATCACGAAATCAATAATAAACACAAAAATATACAAGTAAATACTTTATAAAATACTCACACCAACAAATAAAAAAATCAATAAGAAACACAAACTTGGAGATTACCTTTGTGCAGGACCGGGTGAAGGGTTTATGCACTTGTACAACACAACAGCACAAAGAGGAAAGTGTGAGACAACACTTAACAATTCAAATAGGGAACTGGTAAATTGAGTTTAGAGAACTAAGAAACATAAGATGTAAATGAGACAGAAACTAAAACAACACACAAGCAGTTTGTTTTTAAGGTTAATGTATATTGATCTTCTAGTTGCTTACAAAATGGTTTACAAAGTTCTACATAAACTTACAAAAGTTACAAGGATCAGAAAATGCATATACTCCTACCTACAGCCGGCCATACTTTAAAGGACATCTGGATACATGAACTAGACAGCAAAATCCATGTAGAGTCAAAAAGCAGATTGCCTTTTGAATAATGACTATGACATGCCATAGCTCACATCCAAATATATTACAAAAAAGATAAAGTAAATAAAGTGGAAAGTTACAGACTCAAGACCTCAATGTACAGTTTACCAAAAGCATGGACCATTTCACCAACTCATGAAAGGTTGGTGACTTATCAGAGTGGCAGCGAAAAATGGTTCAGCTTTAGTTAAAAAGTACATCAGATAAAGCATGTAATATAAAAGTTTTTAGAAGAAATCTGTCTTCAATGGTTGGCTTCGGAAGACTTTGTCCTTGAAGCTTCGGAATACTTCATCTTTTGGCTTTGGAAGATATTGGTCTTGGCTTCGGAAGATTTCACACTTACAATAATTTCTAAGGCAGTGTGAAACTTCCGAAGCATTCCACTTCAGTATACGTGTGCATGCATGCAGGAAAGACTTTGAATGTTTGGGTTGCATCAGCCTTACGAATAATCTTACACTGTGATTCTTTGAATTGTTTATATAATTGCAAAAGTAAGAAAATAAACTATAAGTCATTCATTAATCACACAACAACATAAGCTAGAAATTCAAAGAGCAGCGAAATACAAAAAACAAATTAGGAATTTGAATCTTGCCATCGTCTTGTGTTCGAGTTCAAAGGATTTCAATGGTGTGTGAGATGTTGTAGATGGTGAAGATAATTGGTATTGGGCTATCAAATAGAGGGGGATGATGGATGTAATGGTATTGGACGTAAGAGGAACGCGGGTTCACTGACCTACCCAACTTTCTGATATCTTTTAATTTTAATTTTCATATTAAATAATTATTTTTTTTCATTTGTTTAATATATTAGATGTGAAAAGAAAATGACAAAAATGCACATCATGTAAAAGATACATAACTGAGTTAATTATATATTTAACTGAAAGTTAGTA
>BJCN01311224.1:0-12484 GCA_018326445.1 Flaveria brownii
TATGTGATTCCACATCAAATTCTATACAGCATCAATTACATGTTTTCAATTTAAACCTACGGAACTCACCAACATTATTGTTGACATTTTTGAGCATATCTTTTCAGGTGATCATAATCAAAGAGGATAGCTAGTGCCGATGCCTTAGCAGAGACCCTCAGGATTTTAATTGATTTGCATTGTATTGTCAATCATTCATTTTCATATGTGAACTTTGTGTATGTTGGATTATCTTTGAATTAATAGACTATGATAGTCGTGGAACTGACTAACCACGACACAAGTCACTATTGTGTCGGGTAACGTCATGACACGTGGATCATTGCATTTATTATGTCTCTGTAAACAAACCAAGTGTTATGACGATCCCGTCCGCCGCATCCTCGTGTTTCCGCTATAAGCGGGGGTGTGACAACTGGTGGTGCCACTTACGACGAGCACTGTGTTTTGGAAGATTTTGACCTAATTTGAAAGGTTTTAAAAAGGCAGTAACCCAAATACAAAAATTAATCTTTGTGACTTCAATCAAGGACGAGAAATCATCAATCTTTCACCATTCAAAGGCCTTCCAACATCAAGATCATTCGAATTCATATTTGTTGTAGATTCATGTAATAGGTGAAATCATCAATCTGTCGGTTAATTTCCTGTTTACTCGAATAATTAGATTATGATTTTAAATTTTTGTTGCAGATTCATGTAATAGGTGAAATAAATAATTCACTCGTGACTATCAGGTGTTGTTGGACAAATTTCGGAAGATGTTAGTATGCCAATTGAAGAACTCTACTTTAAAAGGTACACTGATCAAAGTAAAAGTGATGGTCAGGATGATTAGAAGACAAAAAATTGAAGTATAGGTAACCCTATTCATATTATTTTTATAATAATTTAATTGAGCATTATGACAAACTCATCTTTCGTTGCAATATTGACGAAATGGAATTGCAGAAATCACCCCTATCAACATCACCTCTTGTAAAGAGTACTTAGATTAAAAAATTTGGAACTAAATCCACGACCCAGTCTCCACGAGTTGAACCATAGAAAAAGGAGGTCTATCCATTAATCATAGAAGAGCTTATTGGATTTGCTTTTCTGATTTTAACGTGTTTTTCATCCATTTTGTTTGTGTGTGAGTATTTTTTTAGTTTCTTGTCTGCCCCTTAATTTTAGTTGTTGATTTACAGCATAAAAGCTCAAAATGGATGAAATGGGCGTAATAAAGATAGGAGCATGAAAGTAGCATGTTATATGTTATTGTTTGTCATCGATGTTGCACATGTAAGTTCAGATGGTACTAATTAGTGGTCATATCAGTTGAGAATTGAAACGTTAGGTTTATGGATAAACTTGGATTGAAGGGGAATAGTTTGACTCTTACGGTAAACCAAGAAGTAAAGACAGAATGATATCTAGACTGTTGTCATCATCAAACAAGGTTAGATTCATCAAATATATTTACCTCCTATTTAACATTTATATGTATCCATTGTTAGTCTTTGTTGTACTAATGTCGCATTAGTCTTTTGACTGTATATAGTTTGTCATTGTTATACTAATTTTGTAGTCTTTCACTATATATTGTTAGTCAATGTTATACTGATGTTGCATTAGTCTTTTGATCATACAAGGGTGTGTTTACATTGTAAATTGGTCATTTTACCCATCCAAAGTGTACTTATGGTTTTAATCCAAATTAAAGTATGATTGTGATGTGCTTTTGGTGTGATGTCCCATTAATTCTTAATCCAAATCAAGGTGTAATTTTGGTGTGTTTTTAGTCTAATGGCCCACTAAGGTATGTTTTTGGTCTAATGGCCCATTAAGGTGCGTTTTTAGTTTTAGTCCAAATATAAGATGGTGTGTTTTGGCCTAATGATCCATTAAAGTTTGTTTTTGGTTTTTGAACCATATTAAAATGTGAATATGGCGTGCTTTGTTCTAATGACCCAATAAGGCGTGTTTTTGGTTCATAAACCATATTAAAGATGGTTATGGTTTCATTTGGTCTAATGGCCTGTCAAGGTGTGTGTTTGGTTTTTAAATCATAGTAAAGTGTGATTAAGGTGTGAATTGGTCATTTAACTTAGAAGTGGAAATACTATTATGCCTATAAATTTGTGAAAAGGAATGCAACAGTAGGCGCTAAGCTTTTGTTCATTCATATGGAGGATTAATGGCTTAAAGGAAGTTATGATGATTAAAACAAGCTGCTGTGAAGACATGGGATTTAAGATGCAGATGACACCTTCACATTAATTTGGTTTGATTAATATAAATGTTGCGAAAGAATGAATTTTTAAACCAAAAGGTGTGCTTTTGCTGTGTTCTTCTGATGGCCCATTGAGGTATGTTTTTGGTCTAATGACCCATTAAGATGTGTTTTTGGTTATAAACCCAAATATAAGATGGAGTGTTTTTTGCCTAATGACCCATTAATTTTTTTTTTGGTTCTTAAATTATATTAAAGTGTGTTTAAAAGGTGTTCTTTGGTTCTTAAACCATTTGTTATGTTTTGTGTATAAGTGTTATATTTTGCTGATACTCAATTGATGTTTAGTTATTCTTATTCTTGTTATACATATACATAGGATTTCAATTTTTAAGAAATTGATCATTACTTTGGATACGAGTTGTATTATATATTATCAACATTTACACTCACTTTGGCAGACCATTGGATATGAAGCTATTCTCACAAGGGAGTCTACCCCCAAATGGAGGGGTGCACTCTCTTTCAAAAATACTTTGCTTGTGTTATTTTATATGAGTAAACATGTGTGCAACAATGACAAATAGATGTTCGACAGGTTTTAGTCATGGGTAGAGGGCGAGAGAAGCGTTTGTCTTCTAAACGAGATAAAAGTTATGTTATAATATTATTTCTCCGTCTGGTGTGTTGATTTTACATTAGTTGCTTTGTGTTCACCGAATCTTTTTTGAAAATCAAGCATTCATAACAGTCTCTTGCCAAGTCAATGCTGAAACATATGAAATTGTTGTTTTTGATTACATCTTCTTCCTTTATATGCTTAATTTATAATTCCATTCAATGTGCGCAATTATCTTATTATTGTTGCATACAGTGCACACATATTTATATGTTATTTATCTGTGGTGATTGTTTTGTTGGCTAATATAATGTGATGACATTACTCATTTGTTGTTACTTGTAGTTGCAGCCTCACTCGAGTGGTTAGAGCCATACTAATTTCTATATTTATTTAGTTTTTTCATTACAACTTCTAAACCTTATGTTGTGCTACGACGGTGGTAGCTAACATGGTATATTAACCGTATTTAATAAAAAAATATGTTGTTAATGGGATAGAAAGAGTACCTTGACTTATAGCAATGTCCATATCAAATTTGTACATGAAAATTTGACATAGGTAGTGAATATATATGTAATAAATTTGAATAGATAGTGCAAATTTAACATCAGATAGTGAATATGTAATATCTATTCCTTGGAATATAGAGAGAACTACTATGTTTTTGCACCAGATGCTAATTTTGTCAATTTGTTTGAGATATTATAGATTTCACTCTAACAATGATGTCATCTATTTTTTTGTTAGATGTTTTTAAATTTGTTTACTCATTGTTTTCTTATATTGTAATGTTTTTGTTATAACTGCAGAAGGATGTTGATAATAAAGGTCTGTATGTTGATAATGAAGAGACAAGGTGACAAATTATTACACATCTACATGAGAGGTAAGTAGTGAAGATACCACAATTCCCTTTAGAACGGACATGTCATGGATCAAGATCATGGAAAACTTAGGCCTATGAGATCAAATCGTAAGCCAAAGCAATTCAACGACTATAACACTTATGCGGTTCATGAAATTTTCACACAACGTAGACTGTTTAACTTACATTTTCATTACACTAGATTAATATGGTTTTGTGTTTAAGTTGTTTAGTTGTTAATTCTTACCGTTGCGTTGTGGTTGTCATATTATGGTTGGTTATTTACTGTTTAATTATATTAGGTATTTGTACTTTGGTGTTAAAAAGAGCTCTTTGTTTATAATGCACTTCAATATGTAATAACATTATGATGTTGCAGTACTCGGCCTCCGAACGGGTATAAAACTATTTAAAGAAGGTTTAGCAAGACAAATTCTAAATCTGGTGGTTGCACCGGAAAGATGAAACGGTAACATGGATTTCATTTTCTTATTCT
Organism: Flaveria brownii; assembly: GCA_018326445.1. Lineage (NCBI taxonomy): Eukaryota > Viridiplantae > Streptophyta > Magnoliopsida > Asterales > Asteraceae > Flaveria > Flaveria brownii. The sequence continues at coordinate 4,199 of BJCN01311224.1, forward strand.
CATTGTTTTCATTAGTGTTATTCGTGTTTGAATATTAACACAAATATGAATGTGACCTTCGCATTGATACAGATCTGAAGACGTTGAATCCACAAAAGAGCTCTTTGTTTATAATGCCCTTCAATATGTGTTTACATTATGATGTTGCAGTACTTGGCCTCCGGACGGGTATAAAACTATTTTCTTTATTATTGTTATAATGTATGACTTATAATGAAATCTTTTGAATGTTTCAAGTAAATTTGTTTATTTTAATTTAGTATTGATTTTAATTCTTTTTATTTTTTCTTTCAGCAGTTGAAGATATAAAAAAGAAATGAAACTACTTTAAATTCCTAGAAGAAAATGAAATTTCTTTATTCTGAATATTGCAAAGAATTTATAACACTAAAACTTACAAATCCTCCTAACCATTCAATGCTGCAATAAAATGATACGATTTAAAAAGGTTAAAGGGTTTGTTTGTATCATGTTGTTAGTTGTAGGACTTATCTTGTAAATCTTGTAATAAGTCATTAGTCATTAAAAGGCTGTTGTAACAAACATTCGGGGTATGCAATGAAATCATCAGTTCTCTTCTCTCATTCTTCCTCTAGAAAATTCTTCTTCTCTGTTTGAATTGCATCATAAAATCTCTAAGTAGCAAACAAACAAAAAAAAAAGATAACTAATATTGGTTTTAGAAATTTATTGAATATTAGTTTCGCTACAGTTCCATGAAAATTAAGATATTATATTGTTGCTGATTTTGATCCCGAATTGATGTAGTTGAAGTTGCCAAATGGAAGTATACAAATAACTAAATTAATTCATGAAATTTTTGGTAATCCTTGTGGTGGAATTCCTATTAATTATTTGCCGTTAATACTCAAAAAAGAATGTTATTTGAGTTGGCGATCCCGGTTTAGTAAAGATAGCTTTTGTGTTAAATTTTATGCTGCTATTTTGAATTCATTGTGGAATGCATGCCAAATAGTGTTTGTAAGATTGACCTTCTAGAGCATATAGATGAAAAAGTTGATCTCAATTTAATAGATTGGTGTGGTTATATATTTGAATGTTTGAAAAAGTGCAAAGTGTTGTGGAAAAGAGAAGATGACGGAAGGTATTTCACACCATCGTTATGTTAACTATAAGTTTTCTTTTCATATTTAATCCTAAAGATAAGATTTTTAAGAAGTACATTGAGATAGAGCTGCAGCTTGGTAACATAGATCGTTGTAGGAAGCTATACGAAAAGTATCTGGAGTGGTCACCAGAAAATTGCTATGCTTGGAGCAAATATGCTGAGCTGGAAAGATCTTTGAGTGAAACAGAGCGGGCCCGAGCCATTTTTGAGCTTGCAATTGCACAACCTGCACTTGACATGCCAGAGTTGTTGTGGAAGGTAAATGCTTCTATTATACCCTTAGGTCATAAAACATGTTTTGGTTAAGGTACCTTTTATGTGGTTTTCAATAGAAAGTCAACCAAATGTTAAATTTGAAACAAAATACACTTGTCTTGTTTTTGACTTTGCATTTAGAGTTTTAAATATTTTATCTCTGTTCTTTTAGATAGAAATTCCAGATTGCGTTAATGAGCATACTAGCAAAATCTTGATTTTCTTAGAGGGAACGGGTTGTTAACTTTTTGTTATTGGTATATATCAATTAGTTGAAATACTTAAATATTTTTAAGTTTAGAGCTAGTAGATTCGAGCATAAACAATATGGTCTATTTATTTTAGGCTACTTGAGTAGAGGTCATATGCAGCGTGATTTGATATCTCCATCTTAGCAGTTTTTACCTACATTTCATTTACTTTGATGAACTGTATGCATTCTTTGTTCACAACATTCGGTGTTTGCTTAAATGTTGACAAGTCTTTCCACAGTCTGTTTTTAGACTTCCTTTTACGGTGGGGGTTGCAAAATTGTCAAGTCGGTGGGTTGGATAACATGCGAAACTGGGTTTGTGCAATTATAGTTTGTTTTTAGTGTAATTTTAAAATCTATATTATTACAAAAATAACCTAAGCGAGTAAGGACTATATGAATTTGAATAAAATTCTGATGACTTTCATCCTTTTGACCTGACTCATTTATTTTTCAATTAAATCCTTTACCTTAACCCATTAGACCCATTAGAGATAACTGAAAAATAAATGGGTTGAAATTGCCATCTCAAATGTTATGTGTACTGATTACTTGTTGATTTGATTCTTGAATAATATTGGCCACAAATCTGAAGAAATGTGATGTTGGACATTGAGGCTATTCAAGCTAAATAATGTAAATAAATGAGAAGACAGATCAATGTCAAACATTATAGTTATTAAATTGGAATTTTGCTCTTTGCAGGCATACATTGATTTTGAGATAGCAGAAGGTGAATTTGAAAGAACAAGACAACTATATGAGAGGCTTTTGGACCGCACAAAGCATTTAAAGGTGTGGATCAGCTATGCAAAGTTTGAAGCATCTGCCATTGAAGAAGCAGAACAACATGAAGAGCTACCTGAAAATGTTCTTCTTGAACAGAAGAAACTTTGCATTCAACGTGCTAGAAGTAATCATCTAATCTTGTTACTCACACTTGCCATTTTTTATTATTAACCTAGTTAGTTATTCAAAATCATGATTTTAATATGTGTTTATTTACTTTGTGATCAGGAGTGTTTGAAAATGCTATAAACTACTATAGAACATCAGCCCCTGAGCTTAAAGAAGAGAGGGCCATGTTATTAGAAGAGTGGTTGAATATGGAGAGCAATTTCGGTGACTTGGGTGACATTGACTTGGTGCGTGTGAAACTACCCAAGAAGTTGAAGAAGAGAAGACAGATTGAAATAGATGATGGTCCTGCTGGGTATGTGAATGTCAATAAACTCATTGTTGTGTTCTCTTTTTCCATATTACATGTCATATATTAGTACGAGGGTTGAAGACAGGTTGGGTTGATCTTTAAACATCTCTATTTTATCCATTCTTTTAAAGAAATGGTGCATTAACTATGATTACAACAATTTTATTACAATAGTAGCATAAAGTCACGAGTACAACACTTTAGGAGGTTATATGCACTAGAAATAGACGTTGGAAGACTTCCATCCGTATTCAACCCATTTGAAATGTTTCCCTTTTAGCTCAAAAAAATTTATCTACCCATTTGGGATAAAATACCACCAAAATGGGCTCATTCTTAATTATATGGATCAAAATTGCCACATGTTGCAAAAACTCATGTCCAATAAAGCACACATCTAGAACAGGCTTATGGTAGTGTAGCTTAAATAAGACTTTCTGTTTACACTTTTTTTTCTTATGAAAATTAATTGTATAAACATTGTTTGGCCATTAATCTAGTGCTTTAATACGTAAACAAACAAACAAACAAACAAACATACCCAGTGTCTCCCGCTGAAGAGCAGGGTCTGGGAGGGGTATATGGTGGCAAGTCTTTCCTCTATCTAGAAAGATAGAGAGACCGCTTCCGAAGAGACCCCCGACTAGTGCTTTAATACGTAAATATGTTATATTCATCACTGATGGCATCAGTCAGTATGCTCTACTGTAAAGATGCTTTGAACATACATTTTTGGAACGATCATAATGCTTACATAATATTATTCATTACAGGTATGAGGAGTACATAGATTATCTATTCCCAGAAGAATCACAAGCATCCAATCTGAAGATCTTGGAGCAAGCCTACAAATGGAAAAAGCAAAAAGTGGCTTCAGATGATGAAGATGATGATGATATAGATGATTAGCAAGGATACTCAATAACTTCTTCGACTTTACTATTTTTATTATGTCTTTGAGCTACTGCTCTTCTTTCCTTGTGATTTGTCCCTGTTATAAAATTTGTAATCAGTTTTCTCTTTTTAGTCAGCCTACATTTCATGACGTTTTCATGTTGATCTTCAAAGCACATTTGCCTTGGTGAATACTGCTACTTTAGGTGATTAGCTTAGTAATGCAATACCTCAATCAATTCTACTCTTTTTTATAACATTATCAGTCTTGGTTTGTACCATCAACTATCTTGATGTAAGCCCCAAGTATTTTGGAATCATGTCTATGAGGTCTTACTATTGTTTTGTGTATCATGTATATCTATGGCTGATATTGTTAATAATCATGTGACTAAGGGTGGTTCTGGCACTTTAACTAGTACGGTTGATTTAGGTGATCTTGTGTACTTAGTGATGCTAGTAATGCTTCCTTTATAAATGTAAAAAGTAATTGTAGATAATGATATGTTGATGAAATAATGAGACAGTTGTAATTCTATTGTGTTATCTTGGATCTTAAGTTCTATAACATAGGAACTTTTATAGAGTTGAATATTTGAAATTAGCTTGTGTTGTATCTCAAGTGTTAGAGCTGGGATTCTATGGAAGCAATCTCTATCAACTCTCTGGAAGCAAACTTTGATAAAGGTGATGTTTGCTTGCGTCTTCTTTTTCCCATATCCTACTAGTAGTTTTGTTTTGTTTTGTTTTTGTTTTCTTTTTGAATGGCAAAAACTATATATATAAAAAAACTAGCGGGAAGCTAGCAAGCAGGAGTACATTACAAAAGAAAATATGAAAAATTAAAATCATATTAACGACTCTAATCTAGACAAGTGACTTTTCCTCTGTATTTAATCCAAATAAACGATGACACCAAAATATCTTCAAATACCGCATCCATACCACAATTGCCGTCCTTGAACATACGATCATTTCTTCAAATCCAAATGTGCCACATGGTAGCATGAATAAGCACAAAGAGAACATTTTTAAACAGTTTATCACCATTTATTGATAGGGATTTGGAGTAATTCTTGAACGTTTCCACTCCGGTAAGGATGCACCTACACTAAGATTGAAGTTTTACCAAAGAAGTGTTGCAATAGGGCATTGAATGAGAAGATGGTCTGTCGACTCCAAGTGATCTCCATAAGCTAAGCAAATTGTACTCGCCACCGGAACATTTCTTTTTGCAAGACCTACTAGAGACGGAATACGACCTTGAACTGCATGTCAAACAAAACATGAGATCTTTAACGGGATCCAATTAAACCAGGAAAAGTTCATAAAGGGCAACGGGAATAAGACTTTATTTTGATTGTTTCTTTAAAGGAGGCCACCGAGAAGGAGCTGGAACCATCACCAACCCATACAAAAACATTTTCATTGATATTGCTGGTAGTCTTGTTGCAACTAAAAAGTTCATTGGGTGTGGTTGTATTTCAAGAGTAAAAAAGAACTCACAATAAAAAAGTGGTTTTGTTGTTTACAATTTACATACCAAAATTAATTATATTAATCAAAGTGGTACTTCAGTATTTGGGTATTATCATAAAGACAAATGAATTCTACGAGAAAGCAATTTGACGCACAAGTTAAATTATCATCACGTACATGTCAAAAATCTAAACGTCTCAAATTTTAATGCAAATTACTATAGGTCTTTATGATGTATATTTGATTCAAAGATTCTCTTCTATTGGTTAAAAGAAGGTTTGTGCTATAATAGCTAGAGATCGGAAATCTCACATGGGCACTTTTTTTCAAGTAAAAATTCTAGTTATTGTCATTATTGCAAAGTCTTTTGATAAAAAAGAAGATATCAGGGAGAAATCCAAATATTAAATATACTAATATGCAATACGTTAAAACTTATAGTTGAAAGATGTTATGAACTTGTTTGATATCCTTCAATTTTTTTTAAAAAAATAGAAAAAAAAACAATTCAAATGTTTAATTGTTTCTCTTAAAATTGAGTCTAGGCGTTAAACTAATAGTAAGGGCTAATGCGGGACAAATCCACTCGGTAGAACCTCTTGCCTCTTACATGCGAGGTTTTGGTGTTGGATCGAGTAAAACAAGACGATCTGTAAATCAGCAGCTAGTAGATGAGATTAACTATTAATATTAACCACACAACATCACCCTTCTCTTTTGGTACCACAACAGGTTGGCGAGACTGCAGGAAAACTCCTTTTTTGGTATCGAAGTTTGAGAATTGCTTTAGAGCGCTTATATTTATAGCTGTAAATGAACCGAACGTTCAGCAAACAGGACCTGAACCGTTCGGCAGAAAGTTCGTTGATGTTTGTTCATTTCATAAATGAAATGAACGAACACAAATGAAATGAACGAACACAAATGAAATGAACGAACACGAACAAGAATATTAAGTTCGTTTGGTTAAACGAACGAACATGAACAGAGGTTGTATTCACTCATTTATGTTCGTGAATATTCGATAATGTGTTCATTAATGCTCGTTTGTGTTCGTTCATTTAAAAGTTTCATTTGAGGTAGTTATCTTAAGTACTTATTTATTTTTTATGGGTATTAAATAATGTTTATAAATTTAATTATAAGATTAATATATGATGATTTGTATTTGTTTGTTTTACGAAATTTCGTTTGTGTTTATTAATTTCCTGAATATGTGTGCTCTTTCGCTTGTATTCATTTGTGTTCATGTTCGTGAACATATTCATTTCCTTAATAAACGAACATGAATAAAAAATCTCATTCGGTAAGCGTTCATGAATAATTTATGAACAAATTATTTTTTAATAAACAAACATGAACAAGACCCCGTTCGTGTTCGTTTGATTTTCATGTTTGTTCGATTCATTTGCAGCCCTACTCATATTAAAATCTCTATTCACATCCACATCCTTCAAATTTAAGGAATATACATGATATGTCTTAGAGCTATCACACTAGCTTACCAATCTTCATCCCCATAATCAACAAGAAAATATTATCCCTTAAAAATTTTGTTCATTTTCTAAAAAGTTTCCGTATCAGATTTCTTGTATCTATTCTTATTTCAACTAAATAATACTTAATTATATATTTGTCTTATTTTTTCTCTTTCTTACGTTCATAATCATTTATGAAAAATATTAAATAATACCCCTATATATGAAAAATCATTATAGTTTCCCTTAACATTCTAGTAGATGGGGATGGAAAACTAACATTGTGTAGTAGATGGGGATGGAAAACTAACATTGTGTAAAATGACATATTTTTTTATGTTTCCACTGTACTTAAGAAATGAGAATATGAGTGGTGATGCTGATGTGAATGCTCTAATCTTTTTTACTTTAGCTTCCATACCCCTTACCTCTCCAAACTGGATTCATAAATTTTGAGGAAAAGAAATAGAGGGATTTACTATTCCATACCTATTATATTCTCAAACACTATTTATTTGTGTGTGAGCGAAAGAAAGGGAAAAAATATTAAAAAAATATAAAATAATATTTAATTAAAATAGGGGTAGATACAGAGAATGAGATGTAAGAGAGATTTAAAGCTAATCAAGTTTTAGGGACAAATGTGTTTTTTAACTAAATTATAAAGATAGAGGATAAAAAAAAGGTAACGTGAATGTTCTTAAATCTCTGAGATGGTATAAAGTTTGGAATTGTAGACATATTGAAATCAAAGCCTGGATAGTCTGAGAACCATGTGATCACCTTCAGATCGAAATTATTCGGTGGTTCATCTGAATATCTCAATCGGATATAACTCAGATGTTTTTCAAGATCAAAGTATATATTTTCGTATGTGTTTTTGAACCAGAAGAAGAAATTCAAGAGGATGACCAAACATAAATCAATTCGATTCAAGGGATGGAAGAAATTGTTGTTTGGCAGTTTTTATTTCAATTTAAATGACTAAAAATGTGTTATTTTTCAACTTGAATTTCACAGCTCGCCCCAGTCATGGGCTCTGCCTCTTGGACCCCGCTACCAGGAATGCTGCCCCCGGACCCCGCCAAGGGGGTTGTTGCTCTATTGAAACCCCATTTACGTCAAGGTTTCGCCTCTAAGAATGTTTTCAAAATTGAAGATCGTAATAAATCAAACAAGCAATTGTGGAAAGGACTCCTCTCTCTTAATTCTCCTGGTTTTGTCTTTCACTAAATGTAAAATCATCTCGATATTAAACGTTATTAATTCTTAGAGAACTCAAAATTAGTTATGATATAACATATGTATAATAGCAAGGCTTCTACTCTATATATTTCTGATAAAGGTATTATATTAGGATATGTAAATTTGAATGGTTTTCTCTTTTAGCATTAAAATAATCCTACTAATGTTTGATTTTGACGAGCTCTCAAATTATTTTCTCAGTAAGGCAATCAGACTGATAATGATTTTCTATTTGTAATGAGTTAGTGATAGTGATAAAAAAATGTTGTAACCAGTAAGTATTATCACTCTCACATTCATCAAGGAGTATCATTCTTGTAGTAGTGGTTAGAGAAGGGCCCAT
>BJCN01311241.1:0-11722 GCA_018326445.1 Flaveria brownii
GGAGTAGTCTCAGCTGTAGCCGAGGCTTTGCCGGTGAAAAAGCGAAGAAACGGGGCGGTTCAGTGCAAGGAGGAGGGGAAAAGTGGAGAAAATGAAGATGAAGAAGATGAAGATAAGTGGCGGCTAGGGCTGGTAATGGGGTTTATATACCCAACCCTAGTTTGGCAAAATGTCATCTTTGGTCCCTGCACTTAGACCCCGAGTTCCCAAATTTTGCTTTGGTTGAAAACGACTTAAATCAGTTAGTTATATTAATGATAAAGGGGTAATTAATGATATTTGTAGCTTAAAAATGGTTTTATTAATGACAATAATATTATATAAAAATGGTATATTTAATGATGACGATGATGAAAGTTGTAAAAGTTTTAAATGTAGCATACGTTTACGATGATGTCACAAGCACAACGATGATAAAGCAAGTATAATATCCACACGAATAGTTTATAAAGGTGAGGAATGAACGTTCAAAGAAAAGTTTACGGAATCCACGTTAAATGATGGACCTTTTGGTGATGGATGTCACAACTAATAATCCTACATTTAACCTTAGGTGGCACAGCTTCGCTTTGAGCTTGTCTGTGTTGACTTTGGTGTTTTGGAGGAGTATTAGATCTGATTTTAGAAACTCTTAGTTTTTCATCATTAAAAAGTTCTATTTTCTTTTTAGGTGTCTGATAGTAAGGACAATTTGGAGAAATATGTCCTCGTTTTCCACAACTGTAGCAGAATCTCTCTTCGACAGTATGAGTAAAGCATTGATGTGGGGTTGAGTTTGGTCGGGGGCTGGGTAGTTTCTCTTCCCTTTTAGATGTTTCACCTTCTCTAACAAAATTAATTTTTTTGACATTTTGAACATCTTTTGCTTTCATTTTATTTTGATTTTGATGACTTAAATATTTAGGGTTCATTGATTTAGACTGTTTACGTTATGAAATAGACGATTTTGAACCTGACCCTAAGTTAACCCTTTTAATTTTATCATCCAAATCCTCGACAGGCATCTTATCTTTAGATATCGAAGTAGTCGCCTTCTGTTCAGTGACAGACTTCACAGTTTTACCCGTAGAATCTGGATCACTGACCAGAGGCGTAGACACCACAAAAAACCTTTACTGGGTTGTTATTGATTGGTCTACATTTAGTATTTAAAAGGATTGCATGTGGTGGCGGTACTACCTTGTAACCTAGACCTTCCCCGCCATTTCGTTCTTTCACTAAGTTTTGAACTATGTGAGAGGAACTTGTTAAACTGTGCAGTTTTTGTTTTAATGATTCAACTTCAACTTGCAAAATTGCTTTTTCTTTTTTAGTTTCTTCCAAAGTGGTTAAGTAGAACTTAATGTCATTTTATTGATTTAAGGCAACAACCTCGGTTTCCCTTAGTTGTTTCCCTAAAAGTTCTAACTTTTCTTTAAAGCTGCACTAATTTTGTTTTAAAACACGATTTGCTTCAGTGCAGAGTTATAAATCATTTACAAGATTATCATTGTGTTCTAATAACCTAGAAAATTTTAAATCAATGCTCTCTTTAAATTTATTACATTCAGCATAAACATGTTTCTCAAATAATTTGTCTTTAGTGTATACCTGTGTAGAACCAGACGAATCGGCCATCAATGCATTGTCAGACTTTTCAGTAACTTGAGAATCTGAGTTTACAACACTTAGTTCCTCTTCAACAATATGATCAATGACATCCATAGCTTCTTTGATATATGAACGTGCATGCTCAGCTATGATGTCTTCTTCAGTTGCAAATCCATCATCCAAGGTATCAACTAATGCAACTTTTGATTCTCCCTCAGATACAAATCGGAAGGACCAGTCTTATCCTTCATCTCCCTGAGCAACCAAAGCCTTAGATTCTTTACTTGACGATGCTCCAGCCTTCTCCTTATCTTGAGGGTTGAATGTAGGAAAAGGATTTCCATTCCCAGTCTTCTTTGGCTTTATGCACTCATGTTTGAAGTACCCCTTTTCTCCACAGTTGAAGCACGTGACCTTGGTTTTATCAAATCCAAATGTAGTATCCTTAGTAGCAACCAAGTTCTGCCCCGTTTTCTTTACAAACTTCTTAGCCCGTCTGACAGCACTGGCTAAGGCCCACATGATGTCCATGCGCTCCAACTCAGTTTCATCAACTTGCTCGTAGTCCTTCTCAACAAGGTGACAGTTTCCAATCTTCCATGTGACTAATCCATCATAAGATTGAACAACCGCAGCTAGAAGATCCATATGCTCTTTGGCAACTTCCACCGTAACATTTCTGAGATTCTCGGTCTTCAGCTTGGTTGTATTTGCCTCAGGAACAATGTATTGGGTTCCAGAAGATGCTGACGTTTCGGTTCCTGAGGAACTACTTTGGGAAGAAGCAGAAGAGTTAGACACAAACGTCATTTATAGTGGTGCGCCTGATGAGGCAGGAGTTGAAACCGAATTGTACAATGCAGGATTCTAAGCGTAGGATCCTTTCTTTGACTTGTATTTCTGACGCAGTTCTTCCTCCCTTAACTTCAGAATGAAATCACTTATGTCTAATGTGGCAAGAATGTCATTTTGTCTCAGATTAGACATAAATGGATCCCATTTGTCTGGGAGACCATCAGCAAAACTTGAAACTTTATCTTCTATGGATATGGTCACGCCATTAGTGTGCAACTCACTCATTAAGTGATAGAATCGATCAATAATTGCATCTAAGCTCTCTTTCCTATTGGTGAAAAATTGTCAAATTCCTTTTTAAGAGCTTTAGCCTTCAACGCCTTCAGAGTTGCATTCCCCTCATATTGTTTTTCTAAGGCCTCCCATAACTTCTTCGACTGATTGTTCTCTGAGAACTAATGGAAAATGTCTTTAGGTATAGACTGAGTCAACAAGGCATAAGCTTTCTTTTCAGCATTATGCATAGTCTTTTGGGATTCACTCATTCCTCCCAAAGTTAACTTTACCCCATTAGCATTGACTGGTACCACATAACCAGTCTCAATAGACGTCCACAGATTGGGGTCAACTCCATTCAGGTAGATTTCAAACCGTTGTTTCCACTGTGGGTATTTATCCAACGTTAACAGCTTTGGCGGTTTGTTATGGTTCCCGATCGCACTTTCCAGAAGTAGAAGATTCTGGATATGTGAGTCCTTTTCAGCAGTGAATGTAGAGAACTGATCTTCCACTTATTTGAATTGATGAACTTAGAACAGGACAGATTGGCTTATGCGATTGGACAAGACGATTGGGTCAACCATGCAATTAAAGGATGCGGATGACTTCAATCGCGCGATTGGATTCAGTCGTGCGAATTAACAGGGCGAATGAGGTCAACTGTATGGAATAACTCAACCGTGCGAATGAACTATGTGAATGAGTCTAGTCGTGCGACTGAACTATACGAATGGGATTCAGTCGTGCGATTGATCTAATAGTGCGACTGAAGCTACTGCTGCGGGAAAAAATCGAATGTTTGAACACTTTGACACAAAATTACGGATTTTATGAACCCTAATCTGCCGTATGGTAAAAGGTCGAAACTTTAACACAGAGACTCGTCAAAAACACGTTTTTGAAGCGAAAAAGTGGATCTTTTGATTGAAAAGTTGATTTTAACACCAAAACCAATTGAATCCACGCAAAATCATGAGCCTAAGATCTGATACCACTTGTTAGGACTGTGTACGTACGGAGTACTAATGGATTCTGCGTGAGAGCAGATCAAATAGCGTGGAATTCTATTTGATTGGCGATCCAATCAGTGAGAACAAACAACCTAATCGATCTAAAGTTGAAACAAACGTTAAAAACGAGTTGGAATCGATCAGGAACAAACTATGAACTTAGATTGGCGACTTAGAATGCTCTGGACGGCTAGGGTATGAAAGTATTTGAACTGTTATGTTTTTCCATGAATTATGTGGTATTTATAGGGTTTCAGTGTTCATTCGTACATTAGCATGGTTTAGTTGTGCGACTGACTCATGCGGTTGACTCATACGCACGACTGAAGGTTCAGTCGTACGACTAAATCAATCTTATGTCTCAATCATACGACTGATCCAGTCACCTGATTCAGTCGTGCGACTGGTCTATAAGTATGGTTCATTCATGCGTATGTGCCATAAGTATGGTCCATTAGCATGAATAACCACATGACTGAGTTGAACATATTTCTAAGTTCTTATTGACTTAGAACTATGTAAAACAACATAAAACCTATATATTAAGTTCATACATGTGAATCACATTCAATACAATGATAATATGATATAATCAATCACAAATAAACGTCAAAATACATTTCATATATCATTGAATCATCACATTACATCAGATTACATCAGTGTAAGACATGAAAGACTTTACATTTAAGATCATAAACTAGATATATAAAGATGTATCAAAAATTTATTTAATTCTTTTAAAATAAATTATTTAAAATTATTAATTTGTGAGAGAATTTTATATATACCTCAATAAACTTTTAAAATATTGTTACATTCTGAGTGTTTGGGTCAGATGTGATAGTCAAAAATATCAACAATATGAACTCATCATTTTATGTAGTGTGAAACAAGTAAGTAATGGATACAATGACTATTTCATATTTGAATTTTTTATATGATTTTTAGTGTTATAAGAGAACGTTTAAATATAATATATATTATATTTTGTCATGCTCCGTTTTTAACAAAACTTATATCGACTTGTGGACGAGCTTTTTTTTTTATATAAGTAAGCAAACATGCAGGCCAGTTGTTCAATCTCATCCCATAAAATACTATACTTTTCACTTGACTATCCACTTTCTTATAAAAGAAAACATTAAGGTTGATTTTAGAATATAAATTTCCTTGTAAACGTTCTAATATAAAGATAATCCCGAATTCTTAATACCTCATCGGTTATTTGCAATAGTCGTGTTTAAAGCTAAATCTCATCTCACATCGTATACTATACTTTTTCACTTGACTATCCACATTCATATAAAAAGGAACCTTGCTAGGTAGGTATTAGGTAGCACTAAAGGTTCGCACAGACGTGAAGGAAATTCCTAAGATATGCCAGCTAGTAAGAGTTGGACTAAAGAGTTGGCAAAGGTATTAGAAAGTGTTTGAATACCCAAAAAATAAAAATGTATAAAGAATCTGTAAAGCCTTATTCCAAAGCGACCTCACAGTCAGATATGAACATCAAAAACACAAGTTCTCGAACCTAAAATTTCATTTATAAATACACAGCGGAAAATAAGACATTGTCATCATTTAACGATTACATCATAAAAGATAACTTAACAATCTATCTTTAATATACGTCAGGATGCCAGTCATGACCATATGTCAGGTAGCTTTCAAATCCATGGCAAGCTCACCTCTTAATTGTGTAGCATATTTATCAAAATCTAATTTACATACAAAAGTCAGTGACGCTGAGTAAGCTCTTGGTTAACCAAACATAACACATTATCCATCTTTAACAATTACATTGACTTTATTTTATCTTTACTTTATCATGAGTTCATACATGGCTCCTTTAGCCATTTCTCGTGTAAAACAAGAGACTTTATTATCGCTTGCCATTACGCAAGACTCCTGTGTTGAGGCTTGCAACACATGCAAGACTCATGCCGCTTGCCATTACACAAGACTCCTGTCTGGCTTACAACACATGCAAGACTCTGGTCGCTTGCCATTATGCAAGACTCCTTTGTCGAGGCTTGAAATATGTCAAGACCTTTATGCTTGCAAGACTTCTTTAGCATACTTCAACGTTTTCATAGCTGTGCTTTAATGGGTAACAATTCTTGAATTATTATTCAAGTGCTTTAACGTTTCACGTGTGAACTTTACTATGTTTTTTTAAATCTTTAACTATAATACGTATATCTTTATTTCTTTCAATAACTATGAGCTCTTAGTTAAGCTATAGATGGCATAAGAACTGTTACATTCATGTGAAAACTGCCCAAGACATGATAACTTGTCATGCAAGTCTACTCACTGAGCGAGAACTATGTAAAGTTACCATTTATTGCAAAAACTAAACTATTCGCGCGAGAACTATATTTCTCGCACGAGAAATATATTTCTCGCGCGAGAACTATGCATTTATTTGAAACTTCAGCACTAAGTTATCGATTATGGAACTATTTTAACGTCCAAATATGCACTATACCAATGTATACCAATATACTTAATAAAACATCCATCAAGGTATGCATATTCGCCTTAAATCATGGGAACATGTAGAAAGAGTGGTCTAGAGCTCACCTTATGAAATTTGCAAGAGGAAAGCATTTAAATCGAGAGCTTTTCGATTGGGAGCTATATAGTCATGCCTAATATCATTACCAATCATTCATAAAGGCATAAATACACCCAAATATCATCGAATACATACCTTGAACACCAATTCACATGACCTTCTCTCTCGATCTCTAAGCACAATAGTAGAAGTTATTGCATGAAGTGGATAGAATTAGGTGCTTTGGCCTATTTATAGTAGTCACGCGAGAACCGCCTTCCACGCGAGAACTTTACTTTTTTTCAGAAAATTCGGGATGTTACAGAATCATCTCTTAGATAGTTACTAGATAGAATATAGCTTAAATAATATTATTTCCCTATAGGATGATACCTAATAGAAGAGAATCAGTGCAGATGATAACATCGACCTGATTAATTAAGGTGAATTCCTTTGAACTATTTTCTTAAACGGGATATGATTTTCAGTTAACTTGTAATAATTGTAGAATTGACTATCAATATCATGTGTAGTATGTGGTAATGCGTGATAGGATGTTTGAGGACTGCTTGTATGATTCTACTATTACAAGTGGAGTTTGCATACTTAGCCTGATTATGTAAATTTATATTATGCTTACTCTGTTCCTATCTCTTTATCATGGTTATATCTGTTTGATGCAATAGTCAATATTAATCTTTATTGAATAATATTATGTTTATTAACTCACAAGCTTTATGTTGTGTCCCAAATGTTTTTTTTCTAGACACATCCTAAGTGCTAAGTGATTGCATGGATTAGAAATTAGGGCTAGCTTATGAAGGAATAAAGTTCTAGAATGCTGGATATAGGTCTCTAGTATTGTCAAAATGATGTAATATTATTGTGTAACGTGACAAAAGTAGAATACGCCATGATGTATAATTATAGTTAGACGTCCGCTGTATATTGTTTGATTACTATTCATTATGTATATCTAATGCGTAACACTTCCCAGAGTGTGTCATAGGAGGAAAGCATTATAAATATCATATATACCCAAACAAAACTTAATATATCATATATACCCTCATAAAAGTTACCAAAAATATCATATATATAACCTTATAAAACTTTTCAAATATCATATTTATCCAAACTAAAATTATAATATTATATATGCCATAGCCAAATTTGAAAAATTTATAAAAACCATAAGGAATCTTGATAATATCATATAGACTTATACTAACATCAAATATCATATATAATCTTTTATTTTATTACTCAAAAAATTAAAATATTATTAATACATAAAAAATAGTTTACTACTTTTGTTTTACTTTTAATTATTATTATTGTTTATACTATATTTACTATTATTTTTATCATATGTCAATTATAGTTTTTAATAACATATTGCTTTTTAGATTTAAAAAAATAATAGTACAAATCAATAACCTATTTAAAAAGCATAATGAATATATTTACTAAAAAACACTAGTTTTTTGTTAAAATCTCAGGTTTTATCTTGAATTTAATTAGATTATCACAATTTATCACCATTAAAACTTAATTGAAGAAATTTAATAATTTTGAGATGTAGGGGCTCATATACCTACTTGAAATTATAATTTATAAAAATTAATTAAATAAGATTAAAAAAACTTTGGTTCACTCTAACCTTATAAATATGTAAGCTTTTGAGAAAAAAATAAAATAATTGCTGTAAGTTTGGGCATACGTACATGATATTCGGAAATTTTACTTAGGGTATATATGATATTCTAAAAAGTTTTATAGGAGTATATATAATATTTTAATTGTTGTTTGGATATAAATAGATATTTTGAATGTTTGTAGTGAAATATATGAAATTCTCCCTTAATTATTTCTTAAAAATAAGTTTAAAACGTTGGTTGCAATTGAATTATAAAGCTTTTAACAGTTTTTTTAATAAAATCTAACAGTATAACATTTATTTAATTTTTTTTGAGATATTTTCCTTTACCTTTTTTAAAGAATACTTTTGTAAAGTTTAACAAAATCATCTATTTTAATAAATATTTTTCAGATCAATTATTTTGCTATATAAGTTTCTATTAAAAACTCATGTTTTTGTAATAATTGATGACCGGTATATAATAAGATAAGATTACATTTATGATTTATGGATTTAAATACCAACAATACGGTTATAATAGACAGAGTCATTCATACTTTGATAATTGTTTTAAAGTTTAATCTAACATATAATAAAAAATATATTTTTGAACACATATCATCATTCTAGTATATCAAATGATTCGTGTAATCATTCTAACATATTACAAAAATTATTTCCCGCCTATCTATCATAATAAATACGAAAATTATAACAACAATCGATTTGGCTTTACTTCTTTACTAAAATATGATAAAACAAACATATCCATATTTCTGTTTTTGTTTCTCTTATATTAAATAATAATTATTTTAAATAAGTAAACTAAATTATCAAATATCTAAAATATAAATATTCTTATTTTAATAGTTTATTAATATATACTAAATTATATAATTTCAGACATATTTTATCTTTAAATATAGAGTAGTAATTTCTAACTCCATTATTTGTCATTTTTTAGATCTTTATTATATATTTATTTCACTAATGGCTAATAACATTTAAAAATAAAATATTTATAAAACTAGTAATTTTGATATTTTTATTTATTTCACACATGTAATACGTATGCTCTAACTTAGTATTAACAATATTTCATTATCAAATAATAGTTGTTTAGTTGAGATTTGACTATTCTTCTATGTATCTAATTAATATCACTTCAATTTGGTTGAAAATAATATCCACAAATATTATTTTTAAAGAAATGTAGAATGTCATATCATATGATGAAGTATAGTCAAATTATAAATTAAGAGGCATAGACTGATCACTAGTAAAGAGACTTTTAGATTACGTATACGGATTGAAACTAAAGACTAGAAATACAAAAACAAGATATTGAAAATTAATATAATTTGCGCGAGAACTTTAATCCACGCGAAAAGATAGTTTTTGCGTGAGAGATTTTGGTTTTAGTATAAATAGAATTTTGTTGTTCATTTGTTTGAGAACACTAGAAATCATACTTTTGTACTTAAAGTTTACCAAGTGAAATATAAAGAAGGTATTTACTTATACTTGTGTTCAATTCTAATCTCTTTCTTCTCATTCAATCTACATTCCGTGTTTGATAACTCTACAGTTCTAAATATTATCAAGAATCCAATTCAGTATTCTAAGACGAAACACATAGATATCCGAATGGGCTTCATTCGTGATTACTTCGATAGAAAACTTATACATTTAAAACAAGTCAAAACTTAAAAAAACAATGCTGACTTGTTCACCACGACTTTTGATAATTCTCGTTTAGATTTCTTGGTCAAAACTTTAGAATGATCAATTTTGGATAATTAATCAGGATCTTTGCCCAAAAGTAATTTTTTTTCTTTGTAATTATAATTTTAAGAGAAGAAAATTAACAGGGTTATGAAAAATATTTTTTGGTTTATGGAGAGATAAAAATATGACTGAAATTTTTCAAAAAAGATTTTGGTTATTTTTTGATTAATACAAGTTCTAAAAATATTATTTTTCTGTAAAAAATAGAAAATGATGGTACATTTCTTAATATTGATATATTATATACAAACACTTAAAAAGAAACTGACTTGGATTTTTTTGATATGTTGATAGGCTTTATTTTACAAGAATGAAAAGCAATATGAATTGTGATGCACTTGAACTAAATCTGCTATGTCTAAAGTCGGTGACATATCAAAGTTTTCTGGTAACGCTGATTACATGTCTTAGGACCGATCTCGTACGAAGTACTAACAGATTCTACGTTATACTAAATCAAATAGTGCGGAATCCTATTTGATTGTCGATCCAATCAGTGAGAACGATTATCCCGATCAATCCAACGATGAAACAAACGTTAAGAACGAACAAGAATTGATCGAAAACGAACTATGAACTTGGATTGACGTTTTTGTACGCTCTGGACGGCTAGGGTACGTATATATTCGAAGTGTTATGTTTTTCTACGAATTACGTGGTATTTATAGGCTTCCTGTCTTAAGTCGTACGACTGAACCATTAGCATGGTTCAGTCGTGCGACTGAATCATGCGATTGACTCATACGCACGACTGAAGGTTCAGTCGTGCGACTGACTCAATCTTATGTCTCAGTTGTACGACTGATCCAGTCTTCTGGTTCAATCGTGCGACTGGTACATAAGCATGATATGTTCATGTGTATGGTCTATTAGCATGGTCCATTCGCATGAACTATCACATGGATAAGTTAAACATACTTCTAAGTTCTTATTGACTTAGAACCATATAGAACAACATCAAACCTATATAGTTAGTTCAAACACGTGCAACACATTCAATATAATGATATCATGACATAATCAAACATAAATTAACGTCACAACGCACTTCATATATCATTCATTCAATTCATTACATTGATTACATATATGTAAGACATGAAAGACTTTTACATTTCAGAACATAAACTAGGTACATCAATATGTATCAACTCCCCCTTGGACCTAGTTTACTCTATTGTCTAACAGTCTTCACGTGCTCTTGGAACATGTTGTACTTCTCTTCTTGTGTAACTCCTGCATGTATCTTAAATGCAAAGTAGAGTCTTATGACGTGTTGGAACTGTAGAGCTTGTACGATGTCCTACGTGTCATAGAATAGTGGCCACTTGTATAGAGTGTAGACATTGTCTTTGGACAAGTTGGTCAGCCACATAGGGTCAAACACCCGAATAGTCTCAATCTGAGCATCTTTGTGTAGCACTATGACCACTTCACCCGTTCGCCAGTCGTAGTACCGACCACTTGAAGTGTGGAGTGAAGTCCTGAGGCATCTCCCATAATGGGATCTTTGATATTGTGCACGGAGGACTCCACTTCAGCACTACCTTAGGCTTTCCAGTATGTGGATCAACTTCGGTCTTATTTATAAACCGTTTAGGCTGTTAAGGCCTAAAGTTAACCCACCTGGTGTGGCACTCTCTCTTCAACGCCATCTCAAACCACCACGACATCTTCCTGGGGTTGGCGTACAAAAGGTCTAAACAGGCAAGCCTATTTAACTCAAAACCAGGGAGAGTCTTCAGATCATGCGGGTATCTGAAGTGCGCTATTCCCTTCTCTTTATTCACTGCGTACACATCCAAGT
Source organism: Flaveria brownii (assembly GCA_018326445.1). Lineage (NCBI taxonomy): Eukaryota > Viridiplantae > Streptophyta > Magnoliopsida > Asterales > Asteraceae > Flaveria > Flaveria brownii. The sequence goes on from BJCN01311241.1 coordinate 11,475, forward strand.
CTTCAAAATACGCCCAGCTAATGATCTTGCCAACACCTTCTGATGCTTCTTGACTCTGTAGAGTTTGGTGTAGGCGCTAGTCTTTGGCGCTTGTCGTTGGGCCCTCATCTCTTCTAAACAAACTACCCATTCAGCTTTCTTGATGTCAACATCAGTGTCCAAAGCTTGGGCTTTCCCTTCTGCTTTCTCCTTCTCTTTCGCTTAAGCATCAAGGGCTCCAAACGTATCACTGCCAAATGTTTCACCCA
>BJCN01311255.1:0-10134 GCA_018326445.1 Flaveria brownii
ATTCTTAGAATATATAGGTTATGCTTATCCTCAGGTCAGTATCATCGCATAGTAGAGAGGCAAACTTCCTATCTTCTTGTTAGAGAAATTTTAAAATATATTTAATGTAGCAACGACATTTTTCATTTGCAATGCTCCTATTTTTGGTCACTAGCACACATTTATGGCTTTCTTTTTGCTCCTCACCCCTTATTGGAAACTTATTGATTGTGCAGACCAAGGATAAGATGGGAACCCATAACTTGTTGATTGATTTAATTTACATGATTCACCAATGATGTCTATTAGTCTATTGTGTTGAATCTACCGACACATCATATAATGGATATGCAACCTCTAGATCTACTTTCTCCATGTAACCATAGTAACAGACTAGCTTACTATCATTTTTCAACTTATTAGGCTTTGACTTCTCAGACTTATAATTATCTTTACTTTCAATATAATATTTCAAAATAAAAATCCTTTGTGTCCCAAACGATTCGATGCCTATGTACTATCATATTCCATTGTACTGAATCGATTTCTAGGATTTGACGTCTTTGCTTTTCAGCTTACCTGCCCACCCCCTATTTGTTTAAGTAATAAATACTGAAACTTAAACTATTTTCACCCTAAAGTTCTAAAACAAAAAATCTTTTTGTGTTTTTGAAAATTTTAAGATAAAAGAGAAAATAAAATAAAATAAAATAAATTTGACAGATAAATTGAAAACTAAGACACATACTGACGGACTATAAACTTGACTCCTTTGAAATTGCATCCTCTTTCTTTTTGACGCCACTAACCTCTAAAAGATAATAAAATCTCGGTTTATCAAAAACTTTTGTATAGAGGTCGGCGCACTGAAAATCCGTGTTAATTTTAATTACATCGATTAACTGCTTTTCAAAACAATCACGTATGAAGTGATATTTAATGCTGATGTGTTTGGTTTTGGGATGTACCGGATTTTTAGTTACAGCTATGGCAACATAATTATCAACAAAAATAGGAGTGTTAGTAAATTGCAAACCGTAGTCCTGTATTTGCTGTTGAATCCAAATGATTTGAGAGCAGCAACTTGCAACAGCAACGTATTTAGTTTCACATGTTGACAGAGCAATAGACGTTTGCTTCTTACATTGCCAGGTGACTAACCGCCTTCTAAAAAATTGACACCCCGCAGATGTTGACTTGTAGTTCATCTTGCATCCACCATAGTCTGAGTCACTGTACGATGTAAGTTCAAAGTCATCATCATGAGGATACCACAACCCGAGTGTTGGAGTACCCTTTAGATACCGAAAGATCCGCTTCACCCCAATTAGATGACTGACTTTTGGTTTTTACTGATATCTGGAATAGAGACATGTGGCATACATGATATCAGGACGAGAAGCTGTGAGATACATTAGAGATCCGATCATTCCGCGATACATGGTGGCATCTACCAAATCCCCATTTTCATCGGCTGCCACATCATGGTTTGTGGCAAGAGGTGTACCAGCAATCGTTACATTTTCCATATCGAACCTACTTTGGATGTCTCCCACGTATTTGGTCTGATGTAGAAAGATTCCATTAGGTGTCTGATCCACCTGTAATACTAGAAAGAACTTCATCTCTCCCATTGCACTCATTTCAAATTCAACTTTAATCGCAGATTCAAATTCTTTACATAATGCTTCGTTTTTTGAACCAAAGATTATGTCGTCTACGTATATCTGAACCAACAGTAAACCACCATCTTTTTCTTTGATGAATAACATGCAGTTAATCACTCCCCTTCGAAATCCATGTTTCAACAGGTGTGTGGAGAGTTTCTCATACCAGGCTTGAGGGGCTTGATGTAGCCCATACAAAGCCTTGTCCAACTTATTAACTCGTTTGTCAGGTATATTGTATCCTAGAAAAATTCCTTCATCTGCTTTTTCATTAAACTTACCAGTCTGAGTTTTCTTCAGCAACATGGAAGGAGCTCTAAATGGTTCCAGATACTCCAAGTTTGGTTTAAGTCTTTGAAGCAACTCATAACAAGTTTTACCATGATGTTTGACAAATAATACATGATTGAGAGTGTAATATGCATTAGCAACTGCTTCATTCCAGAATTGAACAGACAGTTTTGAATCTGCCAACATCGTCCTTGCAATTTCAATCAGGCTTTGATTTTTGCATTCAGTAACTTCGTTCATCTGTGGAGTATAAGCAGAAGAGAATTGATGAACAATCCCTTTCTCTCGACAGAAAGCCTCCATCCACTGATTCTTGAATTCTGTGCCATTATCTGATACGAACTTTCCTTACTTTCAGCTTATACAAAGACTCTAGTGTAGTAACCAATTGTTTGAATGACGCAAACATCTCTGACTTTGTTTTGAGAAACATCACCCATGAAAATCTTGAATAATCATCAGTTACCACAAAACAGTACCAATCTCCTGCAATGCTTTTAGTACTGACTGGGCCAAACAGATCCATATGCAAAAGCTCCAGTGGAATCTCAATAGAATGAAATTTCTTAAATTATGAGATTTCTTGATCTGTTTCCCTTTCTGCATGCTATATAGAAATCTAGAAGCTGAAAGTTCTTAACCGTAACTCCTTCAACCAGATGATTTTGAACCAAATGAATCATCTTCCTAGGATTAATGTGTCCCATTCTCCTGTGCCAAGAAATAGAATCCCTCTCGGTGGCTTTGGACAAGAAACACTAAGCAGCAGACTCAGTTGTAGAGGCTTTTGACGTATCCAAGACATACAAATTGTTATATCTTGAAGCTGACATTAGAACTTTCTCCTTAGGGATAATATAATCCTTCTTCAGAATGTAGCATCTCTTATTATCGAATACAACTTTAAAGCCCTTGTCGCAGATTTGAGAAACTGAGAGTAAATTGTTCCCCAGTTGTTGAATGTAGTTGACTTTATCGAACTTTACCTTCTTATTTTCACCTTGAGCTGTGATATAACCTCCTTTATTTCCCGTAAAATATACATGTCCCCCTTTAATTTGTTTGACATTGAAAAGGAGAGACAGATTCTCGGTCATGTGCATGGATACCCCGCTATAAATAATCCAGGTGTTAGTGATAGCGCTGTAGCGGACAACCTGCACAAAAACAGAAATGATCAGTTCAAGAGTGGGACCCAAGCCTTTACTGGCTTGGGTTTCCCAGAGGCATCATGCATTACAAACTCCATCCACTGTCCTTCGAAAGATGAAGACACATTTTTTTTCATCTTGTCCTCACTCTCAGACACACTTGTTGATTTTGCTTGCCATAAACCAGTTTTGTGTAAGGCATGTTTGTGATAAACAGACAACTGGTTTATAGTTTAAACATTTGGTTTGCTTTCATCCCAATGGGTTACATCAGTTCACACAGCTTTGCCAGGAGCTTGTCTGTGTTGCCTTTGGTATTTCGGAGGGGTATTTGATCTTGTTTTAGAAAATCTAGGTTTATTTTCATGAACAAGTTCAATTTTTCTTCTTGGTGTCTGATAGTAAGGACAATTAGGAGAAATATGTCCTCGTTCTCCACAACTATAACAGGATCTCCCTTCAACTGGTCTGGGAGATCTATTGTGTGGGGGAGAGTAGGATCTAGGGCTGGTCTCTTTCTTCTCAACTTTAGGTTTCTGACCTTCTTTGACAAATTTTATTGGTTTGACATTTTGATTACTTTTTACTTTCATTTTGTTGAGATTTTGATGTTGAGCAGTTCTGGACTGAGTTAGTTCTGAATTTTTAGATTTTAAAACACGAACTTTTGAACCCAACCCAAGAGTAGCATTGCAATTCTCATCATCCCTGTTTTCAGTGACACCCCTATCTGTAGTGCCAGAACTAGATGCCTTCTGTTCAGTAACAGATTGCACCGTTTTACTTGTGGAATCTGGATCACTGACTAGAGGGGTCATCATCACATGATCCTTAATAGGATTATTATTTATAGGTCGACATTTTGTATTTAAAAGGATCACATGTGGTGGTGGCACTACTTTATAACTAATCTCTTCCCCGTTGTTTCTTTCTTTGACTAAGTTCTGAACAATGTGAGAGGAACTAGCTAGACTGTGAAGTTTTTGATTTAACGATTCAATTTCAACTTGCAAAATAGTCTTTTCTTTCCTAGTTTCCTCTATTGTTGATAAATAGAACTTAATGTCATTTGCTTGATTTAAGGCAACAACCTCGGTTTCCCTAAGTTGTTTTCCTAATAAATCAAGTTTTTCTTTAAAGTTGCTTTTATTTTGTTTTAACACTTGATTTGCTTCAGTGCATAATTTCAAATCATTTACCAGACTATCATTGTGATCTAAAAACCTAGCAAATTTTAAGTCTATGCATTCACGAAATTTATTACATTCTGCACAAGCATGCTTATCAAAAAGTTCATCTTTAGAATTTACCTGTGAAGAGCTTGAGGTGTCAGCCATAACTGCAAACTTAGATTCCTCGATGACTGGAGTTTCCGTGCTTGCAACAGTCAATTCATCTTCAACCAATTGATCCACGACATCCATAGCTTCTTCAACATCTGAATGAGTATCATCGGCTATGTTATCTCCTTCACTAGATGACCCATCATCAAGATCTTCTACCAGTGCCACATTTGCATCTCCATCAGACATAAATATGAAGGACCAGTCCTATTCTTCATCTCCTTGAGCAACCAATGCCTTCGAATCCTAACCTGTTGATGCCACTTTCTTCTCTTTATCCTGTCGGTTGAACGATGGAAAAGGGTTACCATTTCCTGTCTTCTTAGGTTTTACGCAATCTCTTTTGAAGTGGCCCTTTTCACCACAGTTAAAGCATGTAACTTTGGTTTAATCAAAACCAAATATGGTGTCTTTGGTGGCAACTAGATTCTGCCTCGTCTTTTTTATAAACTTTTTAGCCCTTCTAACAGCACTTGCCAATGCCCACATGATATCCATTCTTTCCAATTCTGTCTCATCTACCTACTCATAGTCTTCATCTGTAAGATGACAATTTCCTATCTTACTAGCAACCAACCCATCATACAAGTGTTCAACCGCAGTAAGAAGATCCATATGCTCTTTTGCTACTTCAACAGTAACATTTCCAAGATTCTCGGTCTTTAGCTTAGTAGGATTTGAGTCAGGGATACTATATTGGATTCCAGATGAACCTGATGATTCAGTTCCCAAAGAGACACTTTGAGAAGTTCCAGACATGTTGGAAACAAACGTTGTCTGAAGAGGTACTCCAGATGAAACTGGGGTAGAAGCAACGTTATAGAGTGAAGGATTCTGGGTGTAAGATCATTTCTTAGACTTGTATTTCAACCGTAGTTCCTCTTCCCTTAACTTCAAGATAAAATCATTGATGTCTAACATGGCGAAAGTATCATTCTATCTGAGATTAGACACAAATGAATCCCATTTATCTGGAAGACCATCAGCAAAGCTTGCTACTTTATCCTCCATTGATGTAGTAACCCCGTCTGTATGCAGCTCACTCATCAGATGATAAAACCTATCAATAATATCATCCAAGCTCTCATTTCTTATGGGTAAGAAGTTATCAAATTCCTTCTTGAGAGCTTTAGCCTTCAGCGCCTTCAAGGTTGCATTACCATCATATCTCTTTTCTAGAGCCTCCCATAACTTCTTCGATTGCTTATGTTCTAAAAACTGATAGAAGAATCTTTAGGGATTGACTGTGTCAATAACACACATGCTTTGTTCTTAGCATTATGTGCAACCTTTTGTCCCTCATTCATACCACCCAAAGTCAGCTTTACCCCATTAGCACCAACTAGTATAGTATATCTAGTCTCAATAGTTGTCCACAAGTTAGAGTCAACACCGTTCAGATAAATTTCAAAATGTTGTTTCCATTGCGGGTATTCATCCAAAGTTATCAGCTTCGGTGGCTTGTTATGATTCCTAATCTCATTTTTCATAAGCAATAGATTCTGGATCTATGAGTCCTTACCAACAGTAAACGCAGAGTTCTAATCATCCATGGTTTCAAACTTGAACAATTTTGTATATGACAGAGTTCAATCATGCGATTGGAGAGTGCAACTGAGTTCAATCATGCGATTTGAGAGGGCGACTGAGTTCAATCGTGCGGTTGAGTTCAATCGTACGAATGAGGGGTGCGAATGCGTTCAACCATATGGATTAGCTTAATCGTGCGAATGAGCAATACGTCTAAGTCCAGTCGTGCGGTTGAATCGTGCGATTGGAATTAAGTCATGCGATTGAGTTAATCGTGCGACTGAAACTAATGTGAATGAAAAATTTGAAACTTTGAATACTTTGACGCCAAAAAACGATAGTTCACAAACCCTAATCTGCCGTAAGTCGAAAAAGATGAAACTTTTGAATCAAGCACACTTTAAAAACACCTTTTGAGTCAAAACGAGAATATTTTTAAATTAAAAAGTTAGTTTTAACATGAACACTAATCGAATCCATGAAGAATCACGAGCCAAAGCTCTGATACCACTTGTTAGGACCGTGTACGTATGGAGTACTGACTGATTCAACGTGAAACTAGATCAAATAGTGCGGAATCCTATTTGATTTGTGATCCAGTCAGTGAGAATGTCAACATGATCAATCTAATGATTAAACAAACATTAAGAATGAGTAGAGATCGATCAAGAACGGACTTTGAAGTTGGATGGACGAACGAAAGCGCTCTGGATGCTAGGGTATAATAATATTCAAAGTGTTACATTTTTCCATGAATTATGTGGTATTTATAGGTTTCAGTGTTCAGTCGTACGACTGAGCCATTTGCATGGTTCAGTCGTGCGACTGAGTCATGCGATTGATTCATACGCACGACTGAACTCCACTAATGGTTCAGTCGAGCGACTGAGCCAATCTTATGTCTTAGTCATACGACTGATCCAGTAACCTGGTTCTATCGTGCGACTAGTCCATAATCATGGTCCATTCGTTCGTCTGGTCCATAAGCATGGTCCATTAGCATGAATAACCACAAGACTAAGTCAAACACATTTTTGAATCATTGTTGACTTATAACTGTACCCAACAACCTCAAACCTATATATAGTTCATATAGCATGTAATAATGAATGTTAGAAGAATATGATATAATCAAGGTTAAATAAACATCCAAACACATATCATTTCATTCAAACACATATCATATTACAATATTGTTCTTGAATTACATTTGTGTAAGAAGTGAAAGACATAAACAATAAAGTACAATAAACTAGGACCATCGTGTATCAACAGTGAACAAATTAACATATTGTTCATTTGAGTCAACTTTGACTAATTTGATCAGATTTTTCTCATGAATATCTCTGATAAAATGATGCCTGATGTCAATGTGCTTTGTCTTTGAGTGCTTGACTGGATTTTCTGTAATGGAGATGGCACTCTTGTTGTTAATATGAATAGGAGTCTCTATAAAATTGAAGCCATAATCCAACATCTGATTTTGAATCCACAGCAGCTGAGTACAACAACTAGCAGCAGCTGAGTACAACAACTAGCAGCAACACTATATTCAGCCTCATCAGTTGATGTTGAAACAAAAATTTGCTTCTTGCATTGCCAGGAGATTATCCTTCCACTAAGAAATTGACATCCTCCTAATGTTGATTTCTTGTTGATGTTTCTGCCTCCATAGTCACTATTAAAGTCTTGTATAGGAGGTGCACGACCATGTTGTCGTTAGCTCAACTATGACGCGGGTTAGCTACCTCAAAGGATGCACACGGGGTCAATCATTGAGATTGGCAGGACCTTGTAACAAACCCTGGGTAACTGGGTCAGCTTCATGCATATAGTTCATGGCCTATTTATAGACCATAGACCCAGCACCAGTTTTGCACACATAGTTCAGGGTATTGCACATTGGTCCACATAGGCAGTGAAAGATAATGTTAAAAGGTATGAAATAAACAAATGCATACAGTAAAGAAAGAAAGAAAGAAAGTACTACCTGGATGTATGTATGATGCGCGCTCATGTACAAAAGTAAAGAATATATTTTATTGAAAGAGAATTTTCATATATATATATCATATAAGGTATTTTAATACTTTTAAAACTAGAACTCACTCAGCAACGCAGACTTTTATACATTTTCAGTTGGCAGGTAAATATTGCTGAGGATGGCATACGGGAAAAGCTACTCGGCAGAGCGAGACTGACATCCGTTCATGATTAATAATTTTGTTGCTTTGTAATGCAGTTAAACAATCTTTTGTAAATGAAACCATTATGGGTGTATTGTTTAGCAATAGTTTTTATTAATGAGTGGATGACTTTTGATATTAATTCCGCTGCATTGTTTTATGAAATGTATATTATTATGTATCTATGATGCGATGAATGACCAACTGTGAGGTGCCCGGGAACAGGGCCTTACAATTATTTTCAAACCATTCTTGCATCATCCTCCCACTATAAAATATGTTATCAAAACAAAGGTGGGTTGGGAACCAATGAAATTGCTCCACCATACTCTTATGAGTCTATCAGACAACCAAGATGTGGTACTGAAGAGCAGGAGGTTCCATCTGCTGACCCCCTATCTTATGATAATAAGAATGATGCAAATATGGACACCATTAAAGGAAAGGATCAGGTAGAAAAATCGATCCTCACCTATAATGAACAACCCCTGACCACCAAAGCTAGAAGAAACAAAGCCAAGGCAGCTAGAAAAACTGCCAGGAAAGTAGCTGAGTCTAAGCTGAAGATGAATCTAAAGCAAAAGGGTATGTTTATCTCAGCTGGATTCCAGGTAGTTGGAAGACCAGATCCAGGAAAGGAATGCAGTACCAGCACTCCTATCCAGCTGAAGGATCAGAAACTAAAGGGGAAGACCATTGAGAAATGCAAGAAACAACAGTCATCTCACTCCATGAAGAGTAACATTGAATGCATAATGTGTGGTCTGCACAACCACATGGCTAAAGATTGTTACTATAATCCTGCAAGCACACATTATGAAAATAATGTTAAAAAAGAAGAAGTCAAGGAAGGTTTCACATTTGGACCATATCACAAGGTTCAAATGTTAAGAAAAGAAAAACTTACTTCCGAAGCCAAATTGCTTTTGGAAGAAACTCATTCTTTTGAAAGGAAAACAACTTCAGAAGACAAATCAAAGAAAATTATGAAGAATAAGAAAATTCCTTTGAAATGTTCCGAAAAGAAGACTGGTTCAGATTAACAGGTTGTGAAAGCTCCTTCCGTGAAGAAAGAAGCATCGGAAGAAAGCTAAGTTGCTCAAGCTTCATCAAACTCATCTTTGCTGGTTAACCAAAGGATGGAATGGAAGATTAAAGAAGATGATGCAGCCTAAACCTCTTCTTCCCAAACCATCATTGAACCCCCTGTCTGCATTTTGGTTCAATTATGTCATCCACATTAGAAGAACCCAAGAACAATAAGGCTTGGGTTTCCAATAGCAACTAACTTTCTCACCTTATTTGTAGGGACATCCAAATGACAAAAATGGAAATGTATGGATTGTGGATAGTGGATGCTCCAGGCACATGACAGGGAACATATATCTTCTTTAACAATTTTAATATTTTGATGGAGGACCTATTTAGTTTGGAGGTGAAACCGAAGGATATATTTCTGGCAGAGGTAGTGTATTCAATGGTAAGTTAAAAATTAACAAAGTAAACTTTGTCAAATAGCTTGAACACAACCTGTTAAGTGTTTCTCAATTCTGCGATCAAAAGCACCACATGCTTTTCACAGAACATGAGTGCATTATCCTCAAACCCGGGATGACAATTCCACAAGAATTGGTGCTTCTTATAACTCCCATGAAAAGGGATATGTACAAGATTGATATGAAAAATGCTTCCCAATTGGGTGAAGTATCATGTTTTCTTTTCAAAGCTAATGGTGATGAGTCAACTCTTAAAAGAATGTGTCATGTTAATTTTAAAACCATGAATAATTTGGTTAAAAATAACCTGCTACATGGTGTGCCTAAAAAGGAATTTCTCTGCAAGGACAACTATGTTGCATGTTTAAAAGGAAAGTAACATAGGATTCCTCATACATCCAAAGAAGTTAACTCTATCACCACTCCATTACACTTATTGCATATGGATCTATTTGGTCCTACAAGTATAATGAGCATTGGAAGGAAATCAT
>BJCN01311269.1:1533-13045 GCA_018326445.1 Flaveria brownii
CCCCCACCACAAAAAAATCATCTTCTTCTCTTTCGCCATTGTTGCCCTCGCAAGCTTTTGAAACCATAACCTAATTGCCAATGAAATCCCTCCGCTAACGTAATGCCTAAGTCATGGGTAATTAGGAGAAAGGGGAGGTTTTCGGACCCGATCGAGTATACGGTAAGAATATGAAACCTAAACCAAAAAAATATGCTTTTTCTAATGTCCTTTGTTTCATATGTATAGAGGGCTACCCAAATTACTTCTTCATCAAACTTCACTGTAGAGATATGTTCAAAAAACTTTCTAGGAAGAAGGTATGCTTATGGGGCTATTTCATGTATAGATTTCTTTGACACTGACAAGTTTTCTTTATTTGAAATCGACTGGATGATTAGAGAACTACACATTTATCATCCAGAAATAAAGTACTTGACTATTTTCTAATTCCTGGTGACGGTTTGGACTTTGGTTTGGTATCTATAAGTAATGATTCTAATGTTAGGGAAATGGAAAAGTATGTTATAGACACGAAGTTGGTTGATGTTTCTATTGAGGTGGGATGGTCAAGTGTTGACAGATGTAGGCAATTAACAAAGTCATATAATGTTATTATTGAGGACTTAGATAATGTGAATGTTTATGTTAATGACCTAGGTAAGGGAAAAAATAGTTCCTAGAAAACTCCTTCTAGACTAGAAATGTGTGAGTTCTAGTTTGAATGATAATAAGGGAGTAGATGTTAATAGCAATGATGGTGCCAATAAGGGATGTGAATATAAGTGTTGATATGAATGAAGGTCTTCATGTGCATAAGGGTGTATATGAAGTTGAAGGTGTGAGGTAGGGTATAGATGTGAATGAAGTTGTAGATGTCAATATCAATGAAGCTATAGATATGAATGGCAATGAAGGTATTAATGTTAATAAGGGAGTTGATTTAAATAATGTATAGGTGTTAATGAGAGGTTGAATGTGAAGAAGGGTGATCAGGTTATGAGGGTGCACATGTGATGTAGGGTTGGATGTCAACCAGGGTGCCCATGGGAACCAAGGGTTAGATGTGAGTGAGGGATCCTTTATGTCTAGTTATGGGTTTGATGACTTTGACTTCTCATAAGAATTTAGGATCTAGTTGACAAATATAATGGTTTGAATGAGTTGGAAGTGGGTATGAGAGATGTTCAAGATTATATTGATATGAGGGTAGAGTTTGGAGGGTCAACCATGTAAAGTAGTGGTGTTGGTAACCATGAAGGTGATAATAGTGTTGAGTTGTTAGCGGTGAAAACTTGAGTTATGAGTCATTTGATAGTTTAACATACTCCTTCATAGATGATTTTGAAAGCAAGAGGAGCAATAAATTAAAGTAAATTAGAAGGAAAAAGAAGGTTAGTTTGCAAGTTCTCAAATGTGCTTTCTAATGTTGTAGTCATATAATAAATTGCAAAGGTAACCTTTTATGTGGATCAACAATTTGGTAGTTCTAGTAAAGTCAAAGATCTTTGTAAAAAGTATGCTATTTAGACTCGAAGACAGTTGTTTTCTTAAGAAATAATAAGGTGAGGATCAGGGTTGTTTTTTAAGGTTGTGTCCCTAATTATACTCAAAATGGGCCAGAGAAACCCAATGACATTGGCTCAAACGAAGTTCAGGAAACACATACAAGTAGGGTAAATCTTGCTAGAAATCATGAGGGATCATTAAAGGTTCCCATCTCCAATAGGGAATCCAAACAAAAAGGATAAATAGTCAGAAAATCTAAACTTTATCAATTGGAGTGTCCTTGGGTTTTATATTTTGCAAGACAAAATACCAAGGAAGCAACTTGGATCTGCAAAACATATAACACTAACCATATCTATTTACAACCTAGAAAGATTCATCACTTCACTTCTAGTTTTATGTCTAAAGAAGACTGGGTTATGAATCAGGTTGAGTCCAATCCTAATATGTCAATAGAATCCATACAAAATGAGCTTACTAGGATGTATAAAATAGATGTATCAAGAATTAAAGCTTTTAGGGCTAAGGTTCAGGCTTTAAAACTAGTCCAAGGAGACCACACAAAACAATATGCACGGCTCAGGGACTACATTATAGAGCTTCAAGCAACAAATCCAGGAACAACAAAAAGATTATTATTGAAACTGAAGGTAACCCTGATGTAGATTCTAGAGTTTTAAGAGAACTTTTATCTGTTTAGATATATTGAGTTAGGTATTTAAAACATGTGATAGAGATTTATTGGGGTTAGATGGAGCATTTATGAAAGGACCATACCCTGGTCAAGTGTTAACTACAGTTGGTTTGGACCCCAGTAATGAAATTTATTCCTAGGCATATGCTGTTATTGAGGCTAAGAATATGAGTTCATGGCTGTGGTTTTTACAATGTATCCAAGATGATCTTGACCTTTCAAAAAATGCAAACTTCATTTTTATCTCTGACAGACCAAAGGTTATTGTATTACTATGAATCAATTTTCTATTTAGTAAAGGATTTGAATACTTTTAACCATGTATAACCTCATAATTACATGGAATAATTCTAATAATTTCATTTTTCCTTCCAGTTGCACAGCATAGGTTCTGTTTAAGGCATATTCATTAAAATTTGAAACAACAGTGGAGAGGTAAACATACAAAGATTGATTGTGGAGATGTGCAACAACTACTACAGGTAATTATGTAACAAATTGTATATGTCTAACTTAGTAGGAAATTGACATTTAGGCTGCACTTGTGTTCCAGTTCTAGAATTTCAAGTTCACATGGATCAATTGGAAAGGTATAACATAGAGTGTTATAAATGGTTAACTGTATACACCCCCAAACACCAGGCTAGGCTAGGTCTAGTTTTTCAGCTAATATATATTGTTTAATATAACAAATTTTTAGAATATAGAATGTTTGATTGTACACCTAAACTAACACTTCTTAAATTGTATTGGAAGAGCATGCTCTAATGTTTTGTTAAACAATATGTATGAGGTCTTAAATGCTAAAATAATGGAGGGTAGAGACAAAGCAATCATATCAGCCGTGGAGTATATAAGAGAGTATTTGATGAAGAGGATACTGAATGTCATAAAAGTTGCTGTAAATATGATGGACCACTAACACCCAGTGCAACAAAAATCCTTAATGCGATAAAAACTGAGGAAGCAAAGTGCACCATCATATGGAGCGAGCATGATAAGTGGCAGGTAAGTAGACTAGGAAAAGAGCAGGTGGTGGTGGACGTAGTTGCTGCATCATGTAGTGGTAGGAATTGGGAGTTAGTGGGAATCCCTTGTAAGAATATGATTGCAGTGAATTGGAATATGGTTGTTAGTGGCCAAGAGATAAAAAAATATGCATCTTTTTGGTGTACTATAACTAATAACTATCACATTTTCATACGTTGGAGCACCTAAGTCATAGGTTAATGCTTATTATTGATTAGAACATGGAAGAAAGTTTATACAAACCTTATAGGCCCAATCAATGGTGCTAACTTATGGCCAAAGTCTCAACGTCCCACTATATTGTCCCCACCATTGCATCACACCCCTATTAGAAGGCCAACGAAGAAAACAAGAAGGGGCCAAGTTAAGGTTGAAGATGAGCTTGAGCTAGGTTGAAAGTTAAGAAAAAAGTGGAAGACTATCACATGTACCAAATGCAATGACAAAGGCCACAATTCGAGGAGTTGCAAAAGACAGGGTGGACCAAGTACTTAAATTTCATAGATGTTTCTTATGGAGGGTGCTTTTATATTTCATGTTTGTACTATGCCAATATTTATTGGTGTTGGCTTGTTCTAGACAATTATTATGTTTCTCTGTTGGTAATGTATTTGACATCTGGGTGGTTGTTATGTAATGGACATCTTTGTATAGTTTTCTTATTGACTTATTTATCTATGAAATATTGTTTTGAATGGTGATTGAATTGAGTCAACACAAGCTGATCTTGCTATAGGGTCAAAACAGGTTAATTTTGCAATTGGGTAAAAAAATAAGTTGATCCTGCAATTGAATCAAAACATGAAATTTAATACCAGATGTTTGTTGTATGGTTGATTTGTAGTTGAAGTTGGTTATAATGTCTTTCCGACAATGCTTGTTTGAATTGTAGTTGCCATAAACTTAATACTTCCGTTAATAACTTCAAACATCATTACATGACAATTGTTCATTCAACCCTAGCTACATTCTAACATCAAACACACCAAAATAGTCCTCAAACCCAAACTATACGAACAACAAACTAACTGATTACATAAAAAACATCATTCATAACACAATATAACCATAACATTGATCAAACAATCACAACCCAAATCACAAACGCTATCGCTAACACCAAAGCACATATGAGTGAATCCTTCTTCCTAACTTGAGCTCTCAATTCAACAAGGTTATCATCAAGCTTGTTCTTGGACCTCAGGAGACTAGGGATAATGTCCAACGCATGAGGATACATAAGGGGTAAACCCACCCTAAGAAGAACCTGCAAGGTCCATCTTGTGATGGGTGCTTCATATTAAACAAGAAAACCAATCACAATTGTCAATCTTAATCGACTAACATTGTGCAATATGTAAAGTAATACCTACACAGGGCATGCGTAAACCTAATAGTCTGAAAATGATCGGTCCATGATGTGCGCACGATCGCAAGTCTTCCACAGTTGTAGATCACCATTGAGGACATATAATGAAGGTTGGAATGAGTTCTTTGAGAGAGAATGAGGGAAACAATTGTCGAATTTACTTTAATATACAAAGGAATACGGAATGACTATTTTACCCTCACGTGAAGGGCAGTGAGATGACTTGACGGCCAAAATAGACGACCGTCCAACTTAGGGACCAATAATGTTATGACTAGGTACATAGTTAGGACCAAACATGTAATTTTTCAAAAGTTGAGACTAATATTACAATATGGGAAAAACATAGGGACCAATCGTGTAATTAACTCAAAGAACTTCATATCTATGTCTCATAAAAACACTTTACATCTATGACTCATAAAGATAACTTTACATCTAGACCTCATGAAAAGAGCTTTCATATCTGTTGACCTTTGCCCAAACACAATCATCCAAACATTCAATCAATCATTTAAATTCATAAAAGGAGCACGTGATAACTAAAAATATATAATTTTCATATAAATCAATATATTTATTGAAAACTCATCTAATATATAGTTATTGTCTCATGTGATGCAAAAGTGTAAAAATAAGGACACGTATTTAAAAATAAGGACATATAGGAAGTCAACTTAATGTAATGCTCTAGTCCTAAAACATCAGCAAAGCGTAAAGAAGAAGAACGGATACCAGGACGATTTATAACCTGAACGCTATCCGTAGCAGTTCAAAACTCGAGTTCAAGCTTAACAACAAGTGACGATTTAGAATCTTTATGACTTTAATTTCTCTAGTTATGGAGCTTTTGTGTGTTTTGACTACCTAGGTTGATCCGTCCCTTTAATCTATACTTCGGTCCTTTCGCAATTCCAGCCCCAGCCTTTCTTGATTTTGATTAAATAATGATTTAAACGAGCTAAAGAATCCGTTAATGTTTTTACAACTTACAAATTTAAATGGAATTGAAGTTGAAAGTAAAATATTAATAATTGAAATGTAATTTCTAATATATTCTTGCTTTGTCCAACACAATAAATCATATATCAATAGAAAAAATAAGATAAAAGGAAAGCACACGTCAAAAACATTTAACATTATATCACATACCCAAACCACATAAACTAGTACGTTTTTATGTAATTGTCCGTACTATAATAGATTGATTGTCTGTTGCTTGTTATCCAAGAAAGTATCGACAATTCCTCCGTTATCTACCTTGTCACTATGATACCTCATCGTGTTTCATGGAGTCATAAACTCTTTGATTAGCCTTCTTTGCCTACAAATTCAAGAAAACAAAACGCATGATTACATAAATGAATATTACACACGAAGCAGACTAGAAGAATGACCAAAAGAGAATCGTAACACACTTCCTCTTCCCAATTCGTGCACAAAGTCAAAATAAAAAGAAATAATGCTTGAGCTAACAATGCTGCAATGATACCGAACCATAATCCCTGCACAATCAACAAGAGTTGCATAAGAAGAAACAAAGATAAATACTTAGGGTTGGGGGTGCTCTCATCACACACAACACATCACATCATATACACCAATCATATTATGTCATGTCAAATCACACCAAACCACACCATCAAATTTAGCGGCGGCGGTGTTGCCACACCATGCCAAACACACCACTATATCACACACACACAAGAGTTCACGGCACCAAAAAAATGTGGTGTGGGAGGGTCGGAGGCGGTATTGGCGTGGGAGGATCCGAGGCGGTATTGGCGCGCGATGTAAGGGGCCGTCGCACGACGGGTGCACCCCTCTCACCCTTATATCCATTTTAGAACTTGGTATAACATCATATTTATCAAAAAAAAAATGTAATCATAATATTATATATAGCTATTTTCAAACTAAAGACATTTATAGTACCCTTTTGTTATAACTTGCATTATGACATGAGAAAATGGATTGTAAGGAGAAACAGAAGTTATAACTTGGAATCATGCATTATGACATGAGAATAAGTCTTCTAAGGAAAACAGAAGTGTGTACCTTACATATTATGAATTGTATTTAATAAAATTAATAAACATAAACTTTAAATATTATAAACGAGTGTGTTTTATATGTTGTATATGTACGATCCCGGGCCCGAGGCGAGAACAAAAAATGGGGCCTACAATACGACATATAAAAAAGTCTAAATCGAATAACTTTTATATAAAAAAATTTATAGTACAACAATAATTGTTATAAAAATATATAAACAAAACGAAATTATTGTAATAAAATGATATAATTTACTTACTAATTTATTATATATATAGTATATAAAAAATATTAAATATCCCCCCTCCCGAGAGACCGGGCCCTGTGCGGTCACCCGCCTATATGAAAGTTTTGGGTTAAGTACTCTCGAAATAAACAGAAACATGAGATCAAAAAGACAAGTGTTACTACCTTCCCTCCCATATGAAGTACAAAAGCAAATAAGATCGCCAAAGGAATTCCAATCAAATAATACGCTCCCAAGTTCACAATCGCGCCTATTTTTTGTCGCCCGCTACCTCTGACGGCCCCTACATATTGTAAGTACAAAAAGTACTGATGTTAGAACTGTAAAAGAGTGTATGACAGTTAACATATTTGTATACATGTTTAAACATTTAGAATTATAACAAACGAGTAGTTCATTGGTTTGTTGTAACCTGAAAGCACAGATTGGATGCCATCAACAACATGAGATCCTGCAAGAAGCAGCATCATATGTGCAATGTAACTCACAACTTCTTCTTCATTGCTATAACAGTACCCCCATAATTTTCGCCCCCAAATCAAGATCAATGCACCCAAAACGCCTTCGGTCATTACAGAAAACATTGAAACACATATTGCTAAACGTGCTGCTTTTGCCCGTCCAGCTCCCAATTCATTTGAAACCCTTACACTGCAAACAATATGGAAGAAATGTAAACTAAAGAACTTGAATATTAAGTTTAACAACCTCAAGTACAAAAAATCAGTAAATCACCTTGTGGCAGCACTTAGACCAAGAGGAATCATGTAAATCATTGAGCATGTATTGAGGCTGAAATGAAAGTTGTTAATTAACCAGATTAAGCGGACTAAATGCAAAATAAATAGATCAGATATTCAGGTTGGATTCCATTGATTAACCTGATAGACAGAACTGAGGTTTCAAGTTGTGGATTAGGAAGAAGACCAGATAGCAGCACCATCATCTCAAACGACCATATCTCCAAACTACATGTACAATCAAAAGTTTTACAAAAGGGTGTTGATTAAAAAACAAAAACTTTTATTAGAGTTCATGAAAAAGAAAATCTTGAATTACCAAACCATAACTGCAGAAGGAACTGCAAGTTTCAAGAAGGTTGGAATATTATGAAAAGCCTCTTTTGAGAAACCAGTCCAGGTCTTCTTACAAGAAGGAGAAACGCGAACATATATCGCTAACAACAACACATTGATCCAAAGAGAGACTGCATTAGCCAGTGCTGCACCTCTACTCCCGAGGCCCGATTTAAACACCATAATCCAACAAGTTAAGATATGAAGTAAAGTAGTAATCCCAGTGCTTATCATCATTGGAACCACATTGTTTTGAGACTGTAAAAACCGAACATGACATTGAAGTAACGCGTTTGCAAACAGACTAGGGATCATGAACTTTGCATAGACGCCCGCTTCGGCTGAGATCTCAGGATCTTGGCCTAGAAAAACAAGCAAAGTTCCAGCATTTGCCCAAATAAAAGCAAGTGGGATGCTGACCGATAAAAGAACTATCATGGCTCTTTGCATATGGATCCCTAGCAGATGATACTGTTTGGCCCCAAAAGATTGCCCACAGAATGTGTCTAAAGCACTCCCCATTCCAATCTATTCACATCAAAACAAGAATCGTACTTTAAGAACTTCACTAAACCGGGGAACCACATAGAAGCTTTTGATAGTAATGTCGTAATATGATCATTAGGATCATCTTACTAGTGTTGTTTAAAAAGTTTGCGGCTCGCTCGAAAATAGCACATTTGAAATTGGCCCGTTTATAATTAAGTCGAGCTGGATCGGCTCGGTTTATAAACGAGTCGAACCTGAGCCAAGGTCAACTCGACTCGTGGCTGGCTTGTGGCTCGCTTGTTACCTATTTTAAAACTTATATTATAATTTATATGACCTATAATTCAAGATTATGACATATTATTTAAAATTATTCATACTCAAATCACATATGGTTATTTCGACATTTTTTAACGAAAAACTAGTATAAAAGTACTAAAAAAATGATTATAATCCTTGAAATAATAATTTTATATAATTGTTTCAACAAGTTAAGATAAAAACGTGTTAACATTATTATTTTTTGTATATAAATATACTGATATGTATAAAAATATTAAAATTCTATTTTTAAAAAATAAATAAATAAGTAGTTTGCGAGCCGGCTCGGCTCGACTCGTTTGTAAATGAGCCGAGCCCGAGCTCACAATTTTACAGCCCCATAGTTTACATGTAAATAATGACAATTTTTTTCTGATTACTACTGCCATCTAAACATCTTATTATGATTATGGTTCTTCTTTGTCAGTAACAACTTTCAAAAGTCAAAACTCAATGCAAGACACCTCAGAAAACGAAGTGAAGATGTAATATCTACAAGTGATAGTCAGAAAATGAACTAATTACCATTAAACTAGTACCAGTGACAGAAGCAAAAGAAGTAGCCATTGAAGCACCAGAGAGAGCGAGCTCACCCAAATGACCCACGAACATCACCGAAATCATCGATAACCCACAAATCAGTAGATTAACTGTCATTAACGGTCCTGCTAAGTACAACTGTTTCTTGAACTCACTAAGGATCTCATCTTTGCTGTATGACCTCACCCCCTTTACAGATTCTTGACCCACCAATGGCGTTTGAAGCCCCCCTTCCTCCATTTCAACTTAATCTCTTTGCAAATATCAGAACTTAACGAACCCAAAATTTCTACAAATAAAGAAAGATACACGGTTTATACTTTGGGTCAGTAAGAACAATCATGTTTGCATTATTTCATTGGGTGATTTGTGATTAAGTTGATGACAAAAAGATGTGGAATTCTAGGAAAGTGACAGGATATTTTTACACGTATTTTTCATTATGTGATCTTCGTAGTTGCGATGCAGAGCATCTTTTTTTTGGATGACGACAATCACGAGGTCCAATACAACGATCTAAAAGCGTTCTTGATGATTTGTTTTCTTTTGTGATTATACAAAGTTTTAGCAGTCTTCGTGGAATTATTAGTGATTAAAGTAAGTTTTTATGCTTATTTTAAGATCTTTTGTAGGCATGTTGAGTTCAGGGGACAAGTAGAAGGGAAAGGTGATTTGATTTCAGTCTCTACTTGAGATATATAATATTCTAAACTTTGTAAAGCTTATTATTGATGCTATCACTACAAGAAATATGACTTTTTACGACTAATTGATTTTCACTTTTAGCGACTAAATGTCGTCTCGATAACCTATTGAGACGAAATGTAGTCTCCACACTTTCGTCGCCATTTCTCCGTCGTATCAGGTCAATATTTTTGTCGCAATAAGTTTCGTCGCAATAAAGGAACTTTTCACGACCAACTTTTGTCGCAACAGTGTTGTCGTTAAATATATTTCGTAAAATAAAATTAAACTTTAATTATGAAAAATATTAACTGTTGCGACTAAATATAGTGTCTATAGGGGAGACCTATGGCGACGAAATTTCGTCTCAATAACTGTTTAAATTTTTTAATTTTTTAATTTTCCAGATTATAAAAATAAATAAATATACAAAATTCAAAAATACAAAATTCCATAAATTGTCAAACAAACTGCATTCAAAACTAATATAATTAAATAGAGAAATTTCATAAATTGTCAAACAAACTGCATTCAAAACTAACTAAATATAAAATTTCATAAATTGTCAAACATCTTCATCATCATCTTCATCATCATCTTCATTAGGTTGAGAGGACGAGTTTGAAAGTTGCATTTTGGTTAATAGTAGTATTTGATTTATTTGTTCTTGTAAAAGCGTATTTTGTTGTCGCAATTCCGCTATAGACTGATCTTGTCTTTCGAAACGTTCTCTCGCTTGTTGATTCTCTTCATCCCTATTTACATTAGGGAACATGTCCGGAGTTACACTTCTCACTATTCAACCAACGCCTCGTATGTGTGAACGTCGAGAACCTAAAGCTTCTGTAAGACATAAAAACTCATCCATCGATGTCTCATCTCCACCCGAGCTTGACACTGATTTCTTATATTGCTCATAATTTTTTACTGCATTAAACAATAAAATATAAACATATTAAATGTTTAAATGGATCAAAACTTGTAGCATAAACGGGTCAAAATGACCCAAACCCATTTTAATGTATTCAAACCATACAACTAAAAGTTTAAATGGATCAAAACAACCCAAACCCACTAAATAAACTTAATACATCATTTTTTTAGTTTACGCGAGTCAAAATGATTCAAACCCACTTTAATAAAGTTAATACATCAAACTTGTAGTATAAACAGGTCAAAACGATCCAAATCCACTTTAATAAACTTAATAAGTTAAACTTTTAGTTTGAACGGGTCAAAACATCCTACTAAAAGTTTATATATTTACCCAATTTTTAGTTGCATTGTCGTTATACCACTTGCCTTCCTTGCAATGCATTTTTCTCCAACCTTCAACAGGGTGCGTCGTTCCGGTTTCTAGGGCATGAAGGTGTGTCTGTGTTACAAGTAGGGCATGCTTTATAACCTTGACCACTCCATCCAGACAAGCTGCTGCGAGCAGGATAATCATTTATAGTTCATAAAAGTGTCGCACGCATCTTAAACACAGTTTCAGTTGATGCATCTCTCACTTGGATGCC
>BJCN01311283.1:0-12790 GCA_018326445.1 Flaveria brownii
TGATGATACCGGTTGTTTTGGCATGGCTACCCTTTAGGGTCAGCAACCACAACTGAGTTTTTTCTGAGCCCGATTCATTACACGCGCAACGCGCGTGGATGAATACACACTAGTTATTTTTATTGAGTAAGAGCATATAGAGAACATTTTTAAAAACCTTTCTATTGAAACTTATTTTTTTCCTTTCTATTGAAAACGAGTTTGTAGCGACGATACAATATAGTCAGCATAGTGTGGTCTATGGCAACGACAATTTCGGATTTTAGGATTTATTTCAATTGTTCAAATTATGAACGTCAGACGAAAATGAACCCGCCTATATGAGGTTTTAAACACTATTCTTATACAAGAAGTCAGAGCACTCACATCTCATTCTTTATTTTTATCCTTATAATTACACTAAAAATCACTATTATTCTCTCCCATTTCAATTAAATAATATATTTTTGTATCTTTTTCATTATATTTTCTCTCTCCTTCACCCACAATTACTTTTAAAAATATTAAAAAAATTATAAGAGTTGAACAGTTAATCCTTAAATTTACAGATGAATAATAATATTTTTTCTCTCCTCTACTCACAACTACTTAAAACATTCCACATAATTTAAGAACTCCCACTCATATAATTTTAAAGAATGAGTTGTGAATGCTCTCAATATATAAAATACAGACACATGACCCTTTTTAACCGAGTCGTGTGTGGTAAATTAGTGTCACTTTTCAAATATTATAAATAAAAAAGAGCAACAAATACTAGTTAGCATAAGGAAAAAAAAAACTTTCAGATACATCGACACCACCCAACACTTTGTTCCACCCTAACAGCATATATTTTACTAACTTTTTAGATTGAAAAAATAATAATTCATCTTAGTTTACATGTTCTTGTAATATTAGTGTTTTGTAGAGCAGTCACGTCTTGCTTAACATGACTAAATGATTAATATTTATTTTCATGTTTAAATAGAATCATTGTAAACATTTCAAATAATATTTTTCATATTATGTCACACACATGGCAGGGTTCTCAAATTAGACTTGTTCATGGCAAATGTGTACACCCAAGTAATCCAGTCATGGGTCTTACAATAACAGCAGCTGTTGCTATGTTCCTTCTTCGTGTTGTCGTTAGAGTTGCCACTGGTAGCGGCTATGCATGTTGTCGCACGCGCCCAGAAGTACCCAAATTGATACGATACTGTGTCGTTATAGCTTGGTACATACATGTTTCAACCATACAAGTGATCAGTATCATATCAAACTTGATGTTTATTTTATCTACTGATAAATGTCTAAAATGATTGCTTGTTATACAGGCTCTTGTCTTTTGCAGCAATCGGGCAGTTCATCGCGGGTGCAAAGCTTTGTAATCAATCGAGCCCACAAGTCTCAAATTTTTTAGAATACAAATGTTATGTCATAAAACCTGGATATTTCTCAACAGCTGCAGTTATGGCTCTTGTGAGTCTGGGTTTGACCCTTTTTTATTATCTCGTGATCGCTTCATCTCAAAACGTGTCAGTTAAGCAACCAGTGTCAGAGATCGAGGCGCCATCGGTTACAAATGAGCACCTCGTGCCCCCATTGCCTCCCCAGATGCAATGACACTTAGATGTATTTGTATTGTTTGTTAAATAAGTGGAGTTAGTACGTTTGCAATTTAAAACCAGTTACTTGTGGGAATTAAGTTATCATGGTCAATAGTTGTGAAGATTCTTGTCTTAAAGACCAATGGTGCGAATTGAATTCACAATGCGCTACACTTGCAAGTGTTCTATCATCCTGAATATGCACGCTTATTCACGAGTTCACACGAACACTGTTTTTTTAATTTGACTCGACCATAAAAGAACAGTTTCTTTAGAAGAAAAACTATAATAAGTAGGTGAATATGTGATCCCGACGATTTGACTTGAACACGGTCTGTTTATCTAAACCGGAACACGATAAAATAACACACACCCGTTTATATTGAAACCCAACCTATAAATTTCACGTGAGGTCAATCATTCACACCCTTAGTGGTAAATATGTGTGTGTACAGTATATGGATAAATCAATACAAAACATAAAATACATATATAATAGTTTTATACAGTTGATTGTATAATTTGACATGGGCTCCAATATCTATGTTGGGTTTGAACAACTGTTGCAAACAAGAATGCATAAACATGAGTGGTGATGGTGTTTAGTTAATAATGGAGTGAGTCAAGTATTTGTGTGGTTGAGTGTTTGGTGATTGATGGTTGAACCCATGTCTTGGTGTGTTTGTGTGTCTTAGTCAATGGGGCTCCATGTTCCTTCACATTCTTTGGTGGGTGATGTGGCCTTTTAGGTTATGGGTGAACTGTTTTTGGTCCCTTTATGTCTCCCATTTCCTTTAAGCCTATGTTTGTTCATTCTTTCAAGACAAACAAAGTATTATTATTGGTTACCATACAAACTGTCTAACAACTAACCAAATCATTATCATTTAAAATACGGTTAAACAATTATGTTTTTGGGTGTTTTTACGTTTACGATGCATTTCATGACGAAATTTTGTAAACAAATAGTATATTTTATACGATAGTCGGTTGTCTTACTTGTTCTAACATTAAGCTATATTCTTAATATGTATATCAACATCATTTGCAACTCTTAGACTAGATTATTATTATTTTTAATTGTGACGGTTACATTTTATTCACCACGGACTAACAAGAAGCTAGACAATAGAAACCAACTCCAGGTACAAAACAACTAACTGAATTGAAAAATTAAAACTGTATCAAGCATCCCAATGTATGCTATCAAACGTCCCGTTACTGAAATCCACATATAGCTCAAAACCTTTATCTCATACATGACTTTTGTAGTAGACAAGGAGATACCTTTGAATACATAGTCATTTCTAGATCGCCACATGCACCATAATTCAACAAAACAAATCGCATGGAGGATTTTAGTCATCGACCGGGTACAAATCGAGTTGGGTAACAGTTGGAGAATGTCATCAATGTTCAAAATCTTGTACTAGATTTCGTAGAAAGATTTAGACGTTTTTAAATGTTGTTCTTTAATTGTTGTTATGAATGTTCAAAAGCTTTAGGTTGATTTTCTTTATGTTTTCTATCATTTGACTTCTTATATTGCAAGTTTCCCAACTTATCCATTGCGCTAATTGGATCTGCATTGTACAAGTCTACAAGAAGACGTAGATTAAATAATTTAAGTAGATTATTGAGTTATTGGAATTCAAAGATGACATGACAAATGCATCCATAATTTTTTAACTTGTGGATATGTGATATACTAATTCGGAATTTAAATTCCTAAAATGTACAAATCAATCAAATTATATGTATTAATTATATCCTTAATCTATAATATATAACATGATAGATTGATAGATAGAATGCGTCTAGTCTAATATGACATGAAACTAGATTATTATAATGTGTCGCATGAAACATATCTAACAATATAAAAAAACGTTATAGTTAACCATATAATTTAACAACTTATAAGATATAAGATATTCAAATTTTGAGAAATAAATATTCTTATAAATAAGTATTCAATTTGAAAGTAGCGATGAATACGGAAAATTATTTTATGAGGGGCAAAAATAGAGTGTATTGATAACTTAAGGGGGAGCGTTCGAGATTTTTACATACATATAACACTAAATATATCTTACGTGGGGTAGCTACCCCCAGTAGCACCGATAAAACATGTTTTATCGTGTTTAGCGGGTTAGAGATGACGCGCAGAACTCGCGTATCAAACATGTAAAAGACTTGTTTAACTACTTATATATTATGCCTATAATTTTTTATATGTTTTTATAAATCAATAATGTGAAATAATAGAGTCTAATATTCTTATTTAATTATTTTTAAAAATATAACAAAATAAAAACTATATTTTTTATTAAACATGTTTAATCGTAGTTGGAAATTGACAGCCCTCCCCACCCCCACCCTTTTACATGTGTCCGCCCTGTTCGGAAGCTTTGTTAATATCAGTGTGAGTTTATATATAATAAACTAAATAATATAAGTATTATAAATTACCCAAAATTATATAAAGAAATTGTTAAAAGAACAAATATATAAAAGTAAGCGAATATCGGCAAACAACTTGAGTTTTGGTTCGCTTTTGAACAAAGGTCGTAAACGTAAATATTAAAAACTAGCTTTAGTAAACCCGTGCATTACACGGGTTGAATAAATAAAATATTAATATAATAAAATTTATTAATTATAAAATGATATTCTAAGATATGATATGATTGAAATTACATATAAGAAATGACTATAACTAATAAAACAGTGATATCAACTTTATAAAATTTTGTTTTAAATTTTTTTCCAAAAAAAATAAATATTTTGTTCTAAAACAAACCGTCTAAAAATGTTATTTTTAAAAATTTTCTTATTTTATCTAAAAAATTAATTATTTTTTGTTTTAAAAAACTAAATTTTTTAAAAATACCACTTTTAAAATATTTTATATTTTTAAAAACGTTTTATGTGTTTTAAAATTTTATTATTTTATATTAAAATTGTTTATTTAGAAGTAACATTAATAAATAGATCTTTTTTTTAATTTATTAAATGTAAAAAAATATTAAATAATATTATTAGTAATTAAGGTAATTATTTAAGATGAGAGAGAGACGGAAAAAATTTTATGAGAGTGATTATGGTGCTGCCATGTGGCAATTCAAGTTACTCTTTTATTATAATAGTAAGATTAACACTATTCGTTGTTTAGCGGCAAATTTATGGACCGAGTCACGAGCTATATTTTGGGCCATGTGTGTAATGGGCTGTTCTCTTTTAGACATCTAAATGTAATTAAATATTTAAGTCTAAGCCTAAATGTTAATTAGTAATAAGAGTTATATTGCTTTTTTATTAATAATGTAATAAAAAAATATTTTAGATCTTTCTTAGGTTCGAATGGTGAAAACTTTAATACGTAAGATACATATTTTTCTTCTAAATTTCATATAAAAGAGTAATTCGGCAAAATAAATTATTGTCACATACAATTGAGTATTTGACTATATTGGGTTACAAGTTACTACAAAAATTTTGTAAATTATTAAAACACCGAAAAATCTCAAGTGTTATATATTTAATAGCCATTTGATACTCTTTGAGTTTTTAGCGTACGTCTTTAAGATAAAGAGAAATGAGTGTTTCTACTGAAAAACAATTGTTAAGTTAATACTAAATGATAGTGTATGCATAATTTTAGTCGTGTATAAATCATCTTCACTCAATAAACTATTGTAAAATATTACAATCTTGGTGCAGTTAGCATTAAAAACACCACACGCTCATAAAATGATATACCTAGTACCTAATATACTTCTCTCTTTACACATGTTTTGTCTGAAGTATGCAATTTTATCCCGTATGTATGTGCACGAGCTGTTTCTCACGGATTAACCATAACCACAAGGTCACAAATATTAATATCAAAATTGTCTTTAAAATAATTCGGAGTTGAGGTAACTTATTTGTGTATTATTATACTTATAACAACCAATTACATTAAAATTCATAAATTTATGGGATCAAATGCTTGATTCCATGATGCTTTGATATACTCGTGTTAATGAAAATGAATATCCTCATGCTTGGTAAACCTTCTTATGTTGCTTATTATTTTATGCTTCTTATTTCGTCTAGACTTTGATTTTTTCTAATTATAACATTTAGCTGGCATGAAATATAATGTTTTGTGATCAATATCCATACTATATGGTTGAAAATTATTTGATTCGACATATAACCACATGATTGATGGATGTCATATCCAAACAAAATTCACAAGGAATCATATTTCCTTTTTCTATATGTTTTTCTGTGAACAAGTAATTGTTGAAACGTGAGTAGAAGTTTCCTTGATCTTCACAAATCTTTACACATTTTGACATGACTCATCATATATAGTCTATGTCTAACATTTATATGAAATAAACCATTCATTTTCTAAATAGTTGACAAGCTAAAACACTTTTGTTTGCATGTTACTCATCTCACAACTAAACAATAGTAGACGAGAAATAACGTGATATTGAGAAATAACGTGATATTGAGAAATAACGCGATATCGTGTGTATATTTATTGTACAAATTTTGTGTCTTCAAGATGACAACGATATTGACTTGTGTAAGTTAACATAGTGTAAATACGTCTTATTTCTTATGCTACCTAAGTCAAATCCTCTTGTTTAATCTAGCCACCCTCTCAAGCGAGCATGGTGACATGAGACGGGCATATAATGAGTTAGGTGACTGGGTGAGCAAGTGTGGCCCATCTCGAAACCTCTTGTCTAAATCTTGTTCCAATTATGTTTGTAATATGTTTTCAACTTTGGTTCAATATAATTAACATAATAACTGTGTTTCGATTATAATAAAAATTTATAAAAAATAAAAACCATAGACGCTCATGCTGAGGGCTAGCTCATTGCTATCCATCTACACCAATGGCCACCGCCATCAGATCACCCTCTCCCTCCCTTCTTTCCTTCTCTCCTCTCATATCTTGGTTCGTACCCTCGTCTTAATTCTACAACATTTTTCTAAACGTTCTTATGTAAGTTAGAGTTTTCACTTCTTCTAAGAACCTTAATATAGGTCCACTAGGTGTGATTGAGGAAAGTTTTCAAGTTTATTGAGGAAAAATTGGAATTTTTAGGGTTGGAATTAGTAGATGATTCTTTAGCTGAATGTGGTGGTTGGAGGTGATGGTGTTGGTGAGTCTAAAAGAAGTTGTTTATCAAAAATAGTCTAGAAGATATGTTAACTTAAGTCTATGAATTTTAGTCTACTGATATTGATAATTTCCTTACGAATATAGTGTGACTCTATGGGTTCAATTGATTGTGTAGAATTATGTGATATTTAAAAGTTAAAAAAAATATTATTAAAAAAAGGTATATTTATAAAACGTTGAAGTTAAAACCATGAAACTCAGAAATCAAAAGTTGAAGGATTTTCTTACCGCGTTAGCAAATTAACATTACTTAAACATTACACATACACTAAAAAATCACATAGATCGACGTCGCCCAAAAGTACTAGACAATTTTAAAACACAAATTATTCTGAGAGAGATGCAATTCATTTCAAATACATGTAATCTTCACCCTTTTATTCTCTCCTTTTTCTTTTGTATGATGGTTTCTCTTTTTCTTAAATTCTTACCTCCTTGTTGATTGAAGGGAAATTACCACCCACAATACCTACTTTCTTGTCATATATTCCATCTTTCACACACACATATTGGAGTCATATGCCCTTTTATTCTTTCCCTTCATCATTGAACATCACATTGTTGTCAATTTTCTTTATGCCATGCTTTATTCTACTATATTCTAGTTTGTTGATTGCATTTTGAAAACGCTTTTATATAATAAAAGATGTAACTATTTACAATATATGAATCTTGGACCATAATCCAGAAATCGAGTTTCAATGCGTGTATTTTGTATGATTTTCAACAATTTTTATTACAAATATAATATTAATTACAAATTCATATGAAAATTTCCAACACAATAGGTTAGGTATCGGATCGTTTTCGTGCCGATTGAAGGCTATCAAAATATTTGTTTGTTGTTATCAAGATAAAGTTTCAATTGATTCTCTTTATTTCTAGTGTGCAAGTTATGGTCACCCAACATATATTCTCCTCAAAAGAAGTATTCATATACAAATCAAAATAAATAAAGAAGAAGAAAAGAAAGAAAAAGCAAAAAAGAAAAAAAATTATAAAAAAAGTCAAAGTCCATGGCCAAGACGGTAAATTGCTACTTTCATGTTTTAAAAAGGGGAAGCTTGATTGCACATATAGTTTAAACTACCATTTATCAAGCATGTAAAAGTGTAAATTTATTTTTTTTACATTTTCTAATAGAACTCATTAACCGTAAGTTGATAAGACTTAACAATAATTTAAAGACTGTTTGATAATTTCTGAATAAATAAATGTTAAAACAATAAGAGGTCTGAATCATTAAGTGGTCTGGATCATTAAGAGGTCTGGACCATCAAGAGGTCTGGACCATCAAGAGGTCTGGACCATCAAGAGGTCTGGACCATCAAGAGGTCTGGACCATCAAGAGGTCTGGACCATTAAGAGGTCTGAATCATTAAGAGTTAGTATATCGCTTAAGTATTCAAAAGCAAATGCATGACCAATTCAGATAAAAGGTCTTAACCATTCAGCATTAGACATCCTAACCATTCAGCATTAGTATAATGCTTAACTATTCAGAGACAAATGTCTGAACCATTCAGAGATTTGCTCACGAAACAAATAATCTGGACCATTAAGTGTTGAACCATTCAGACATCTGAACCATTAAGTGCTGAACCATTCAGACATCTGAACCATTAAGTGCTGAACCATTCAGACATCTGAACCATTAAGAGTCTGATTCAGATGCTGCCAAACAGCCCCTTAGTAAGGGTGGTCAGAATGGTGTTGGTGCATGCAATCCCACGAGGTGGTTGGGCGATTCTTAATCATGAATACCACTTCTAGACCCAAACCACCGATTCACTAGAACACCACCAATGCTCAATACTGCTTTTCAACTGTTATAAACTAGTTGTTGGGCTATTTAAAAAAAATGTTTCCAATTTTTGTATCAAATAACTAGTGCTTACATCTAGAATCCTCATTATTATATGCCTCGTGAATTTATATACTTGACAATGATATCATCATCTTACACCAAGAAAATTGCTTTGTTCTGTAAGCCCCACAACAAAGAACAACAACCATTCACCCCACATTAACCGCAACAAGCTTCACATCAAGAATCCAAACCCTTCATCTTGCACTATTTTTCAACTTAAGTGTTCGTGTGGAGTTGATGCATTCACACAAGAAGCATCGAAGAGTTCACAAAAACATTTCAACTTTGAGTTTTTTAGAAAATCAAACAATGATCACTCGAGCCAGCAGTGGCGGAGCTTGAATATCCCCGTAGGAGGGCGGGGGCGAAATTAATTTTTTTAGAGAAGCTGAAATCGATATTTATATAAAAATTTACACTATCGGGCCAAAGTTTTAACGTTTCTTTTTAATTTATTTCAAATAACCTTGTATTTTTAATTTTAACGAATGTATATTTTTTTAAATTTTAGTCAGTTGTTTTTAAAATTCTTAAAATGAAATGTTAATTAAAATAAATAATTACAATTCAAGGATTTTAACTAGGGGACCCATTTCCTCATTTCTAAGAAAATTGAAAGATTTTGAAGATTATAACGTGGCTTTGGCCTTTGGGGACTAAAAAGGTTGAGAGAATCACTTCTCCTACTCTAATAAAATCAAATAAATCACAGTTTGTGTTAAATATGTGACATTTAACAGGTTATGACACAATCCAGTGAAACTAGTTCAGAAAGAGACTTTGGTTGAGTGAATAAGTTTCTTACCACGACATCATAATATATATATATATATATATATATATATATATATATATATATTTATTTTGATGAAGTTCAAAGATTACAAACTTTAATTAATAATTTCAATAACTAAAATATGCAATGATGCACAGTAATGTATTTGTTATTATACTCATGATATCCTTGAACCTAAGTAGATTTGATATCAGTTTCAAACATTTAAGATAACATTAAAATATAAGTATTTATAATCTTTACGAATAAATATAAAATATTTAAAAAAGATCACATTTATATATTAAGTGCTCAAATATTTAATCATACCGGTAACGTAAAGGTGTTTTGTGTTTATCTTACATTATCATCTCATATTTTATATAATTGCATTTATATCTATAGTTTAAATGATCCGCTAACTTCTGTTTAATCAACACAGGCTAGGAGTTTTTTTATAAGCCCATATAGTCTTTTATCAATTTGACTATTTAAAAATAAAATAAAATAAACCTCAAACGGTTCAATTTTATTGATCTAAAAATATCATTTGTTAATTTATTTGTTTTCTCAGCTACTAAATTGTGTGTTGATTAAAAGAGCAAAAGAGTTTGGTAAATGGACTTAATAATCCAAACGTTTGGTCGTCCACCTAAACCATGCTTTAAGCATTGGAGTTGGGGCGTTTGTTCGTTGATGTAAAACAATTCTCATAATCAACTAAATGTCACTTATCACAAACCAATCACCCATAACTTTTTTTTATTCAAAAAACAATTTTTAGTGATTTCCAGACAGCAAAAATTAAATTATAAAATCAAAAGAGTTAACTGGACCAAAACAATTTATGGAAGTTTTTAGACAAAAGAAAAGGAATTGAAAATCATATGCAATTTAGCTTTTAATTTGTAGTTGACGTGACTTTGATCATGTTCAATTCTCAACACGGTTAAAAATAAACCTAATTTAACAGAAAAAATTTACCAGTTTGATTATATTTTTATCGAGTAGATTATTTAGTGAGTTTGGTTACATCTCATGTGATAGGCCTTAGGCAATATATCAGTCTTATCAAATCATAAAATTAATATCTAAAATATCAAACTATAAGAATTATTTAACTATAAAACTTTTAGTTTCCACACTAATCTCATCCTTTATACATGGTAATAGTTATTTTTTAAAATGCATATTCAAACTAACCGTTTGACAATTTTGATATTTGGTTTGTTGTTTCCTCATGAATTATAAAATTTCATTATGATTGGAGAATTAGTGGCACCGAGTGGTTTAGGATGCATCAAATGCTTTTGACCATTTAAAAAGGCCTATAATGCTCATGCCTCCACCAAATTTTAGACTTTAGAATTTGAAATCGTCGACTACGTGTAATATCCACTTTTTTATGCAAGTAGCTAGGAACTTTCTTATTTTTGCAACCTATATACACCCAAATTTATATGTCTACAAACTAATCTTTTATGTTAGGTTAAAACTTGCATAAGAATGATATCTTGATAAGCTCATTCTTAATTTAGTAAATTTGCAAGAAATGACACAAAGGATCATTAAATTTATATTTTAGGAACCACGATCCTTTCTTACCTAAAGAAGAATTCATCAAATCGTGTTTACTTGTCATACTTATTACCGTTTTAAAGATAACTAATAACAATAATAATGACCTTTCAAAAAGTAAAAATTAACAATTCATGTTCTTCCGCACCTGATGTTCATTATTCACGGGTTTCTTCAATTTTAGGTTTTTATGGGTGTTATGAGTTGATGGTTAACGCCCATGGTATTGGTATTGATGGTAGTAGTGGTAGCGATGGTAGATAATGTCAATATAGATAGCAATGAGGTTTGAGTATCTCACAAGACACATTTCCATCCAAACCCCGATCATGAATGAAGTATCAGTGATAGATTCTCGTCGGCAAACCCCGACGGGTTTGCATGTCACTGAAAGTAAGTGGTTTTGTAGTGATTCGATTATAAACAAACAACAAATAACTTTTTTACTATTGAAATATTTTATCCTATTCCTTTTTATGTTTAATTAAAAACTTATGCATATCAATGGAAAATCCAAGTACTAAACAGAAATCATCTTTAGAGGGACTTTGAATCACATGGTGCAATTATGGATGTAATATTGTAATCTTTCGTAATATTCGATTACGTGATGGGTTTGTATATGAATGGTCATAGACTCGTAGTGTCTAAGTTGTGTTTGACAATTGCATGGTGTATGTATAATATAAATGACAAAATATTGTGTGATTTAATATATCATAGTAAATATAAAAATGTGGAAAATGTAAATACATTATTGTTTTTTTTTTGTTGGAACTCTTGTGGTTATAAAATAATTTTCCTTGTGTAGAATTCAAAAATATGTGACTGAATAATTTAATTGACAAGAACCAGAATTTTAAAGTAAAAATATGTAGATTAAATTTAAAATGAATTTTTTAAGTTAATTACCCAAAATAGTGAAGTTAAATATTGTGATACTTTAATCTAGTAGCATAAAATATAAAAAATACCTGAATTATATTTATTTTTTATTATGTAGTATAGACACAGATACACACCTTATTCTAGGCCCGTCGATTTTATCCGTACCCGATTAACCCGCCCGACCCGATCTCACCCGTATCCGAAGAAACCCGACTCTAACAACCCGTTACGCGTACAACCCGAAAACCGATTAAACCGATTCTTATTCAGGTCAGGTTTCGGATAAACTTTCAAACATCAAAAACCCGAATAACCCGAACCGATTAACCCGAAATCCGAATAACTCGATCAACCCATATTATAATTAAGTAAATTATATATATACACTTGTTTACATTGTCCAAATTGATCAAATTGTTTGTATATAAATATATATTTAAGCATATTTTATAAATTATAGAAGTAAACTAATTTAAGTCCACTAGTTTTGCAAGATTTTAAATGAAAACTCGTTAGAATCTATTAAATTAAGTCTGTTGTTTAATACCTGAAACCCGACCCGAACAACTCGTTACCCACAAACAACCCGAAACTAATTAAACCGATTGTTATTCGGATCGGGTTTCAGGTAGACTTTCAATGTTGAAAACCACGAATAACCCGGACCGGTTAACCCGAAACCCAATTAACTAACCCGATCAACAACCCTACCTTATTCTCCTTACATATTGATATATCTATAGAATGTTCATATAAAACACATGCTCGTAATCTAGTTAATTAACTGTAACATCTCGTATTTTCATACTATTTATATATATATATATATATTTATATAATAATAATAATACTTAATAATAATAATAATGAGAATAATAATAATAATAATAATA
>BJCN01311299.1:4513-15169 GCA_018326445.1 Flaveria brownii
CAGCCCCTAAATCAAACCATTCTACATCTGACTGATTTATAAGTAGTCTTTAATTAGGGGGCGCTCACAGCAAGTCAAGCCTCAAGGAATGCATGTAGTTGGTTGGGGTGATTGTTTCGATCAACCGGATTACCTAATTTTCAAGTCAAAATAAAAAATTCACTGTTAACATTCTAACATCTCACGTTTTGGGTCTTACAAAAATAGGACCACACAAAATGTTTTTTTTATGTTTTGCTCTTGTTTTTGTGTCAAGAAACTCGAGTGAGATGCTAAATTATTCGATCACAGATGTCATATAGTATTGAGTATTAACATCTTATTTTTTATCGATATCTTTATAATTATAAGAAAAATTACTATTTTTTTATTTTCAATTAAATAATATTATTTATACATTTATCATTATTTTATTTCGTTAATTCTTCGAAACCACTTACAACCATTCCATATAATACAAACAATTAACTCACAAAAATATAAGAGACGAGATATGAATTCTCTTTAAGGTTTATCTCACAGATGATTGATTATTAGCAATCTCAAGAACCAAATTTCCGGATTTATTTTTAAATTTATGTATATCCGACTTTAGATGAGTATAACATTTGATAAGGTTGATTATATTGTTTATTTTTTTCATTTATTATATTATAACTTGTATTTTGGCTGATGCACATCAAATTATATGTAACCAAACGTATAACCTAAGATATGAAAAGTAAATAAAATGGAAGACTTGATGTTTGACGTCCAAGGAAAAAAAATTTCTTGTTCTTTTTAACCGTTCTTTTAAACTACGAAAGCCACCTTACACAACTCTACGTAACCATATTCCTCTTTTTAACATCCAAAGTAAAGTAAAAAAATATGAATAAACTTCAAATTTAATGTTTTTTAAGCAATATGTAGAATTTTTATAGATGAATTTTACCATGTGTGAGGGTTAAACTCACAACCTTATAAAACTCGAGCCCCGGCCTCTACAATTTAATGATAACTATTTAAAAATAAACTTTTTTAGTGTTACTAAAAACATTATTTTATTCATAACTCTAAAAACCATGTTAGTAAAACTTTTAAGAAAAGATTGTATCAATTGTATAAATTGTTTTCTTACCTTAAAATTACGTTCATCGTTAACTTAATATGAATAGAGAAATGATATATACATGCTTTGTGGAGAAAACAGTGAAAAGAAATGTCATTTTCTTTCACTTTTGGATAATGGATAAGAATAACTATGTGTAATTAGTGTTAATAATAACATCATTATTTAATTGGTTTGTGAAATTTCTTGATGGAAGGCTTGGCAACGAATTAAAAAAATTTCAAACTGAAGTTAAGATAAATAAGCTTTTAGTGTTTAAAGTGTTATGTTTGAAATTAACGTGTATTAAAAATTATATGAGAACTTGTCTCACACAAAAGATGTATAAACGACTTATAAGTAATAAAAAAGATGTTTGGTAAATTTCTTTAGTTCCAACTAATACACATGCACGAGGAAGGATGCAAAATTCGATTCTTTTATCCTTAATTAAATTTTCGAACTTGTATGTGGATGCCAAAATGAAACCAAAATGCCAAAGTAAGACATAATCTTTATGGATGAATTTCAGGCTCGTTGGTCATCTTTGGCAATACAATACTCTGAGAGCCAGAAACGTTCTTAGAACTACGTGGAATCTGTTTTATTGGTATAGTAATGTACACATAGTCAAGTATTGAGACTGTTCACAACGCTAAAAGACGTCATTCCCACAAATAGTCTCAGTCAGCATGTCACATCATCTTTTCACTAACTTTCATCCATCCTTCCCACAATCAATTTTCAACCCTAACACCATCCTTCCCACAATCAATTTTCAACCCTAACACCATTCTTCCCACAAACAACCGTTAAAAAAACAAAGCAACACACATTTTTATGACGTGGCCCCACAAAATGCATCCATGGAGCGCCCTTGACAAAGGGCGGGTGAGTGACAGATGGGTCTGTACAACGCAGCCCTTCCGAAGGACGGCACAGGTGGGGCTAAGGGCGGGGCTAAGGACGGTACGTTGTGGATTGTCTGATAAAAGTAATATGTAGTGGATTTCTTTTCAAACTATATAATAATTTGTGCAGAGACGTAAATCACAAATACTAGATAAAAAATGAAAAGCCAAAGTGGGGAATGGTGCGACTTTAATTATATGCAAGACCTCTAGAGTTTTCGCTGTCCACTAAATTCGATTATAAACTTCAACCACATACATCCTTAATTTTATATAACATTTTATATAATTGCTCCTCAGGTTTCTTTTTCTATATCATGGTTTTGCCTTTATCGACCACTAATTGCATATCTATATATAAATGCGAGATTAATCCTCATTATGTTTGATTAAATTATGAATATTTCTTATTTAAATATTTAATTGTTTGTTTTCACTTATAGCCTTTTGTTTTAAGTAATGTTGCCACATTATCCTACCATTTTATTTCATTACTCTTTTAGCTCTAGTTGATTTTTTAAATAAATTAGTATACAAATAATTCAATTAACTAATAAGACTATGTAATTTTGCATATCACGGGTATCCGTAATCACTAAACCAATACGACAATTTATGTATAAATAACGTATCTACAACTTTCAGCATCAAACGATGGCATTAATATATACAAACCATAAACACAAAGGACCAAAATTACTACTGGAAACTAGTAGAGGGGTCATTTATGTAAAACTTCTAAATTGTTTTACCAACCTTCTCCACAGTCCACACTATAAATAGTGCCCCATTTTGGCACAAAATTCGTCCCACACACAATTTGTGAGTTCTAACCCAAATTACAAGCAAAACAAATGAAGCCAACCGTTGCAACATTTGTGCTTCTGGCACTTGTACTCTTGAGCTCTTCTCTTCTTCATACTACCATGGCTGGTTCAAGTAAGATCCTATGTTCATTCACAACTATGCAATAACAACTTGTACCTTGTTTATCTAAATTATTTTTATTTCTATTGTAACAATAATCATTCTATAAAATCAATCACACATATATATGAGATGGTTTTTTTGTTCTATTCTTTTACCTGAAATACATGATTATGTATGTGTGGTATTTTATTAGGTTTTTGTGACTCAAAGTGTGCCGTGAGATGCTCAAAGGCAGGGAGGCAAGATAGATGTCTTAAGTATTGTGGGATATGTTGTGAAGATTGTCATTGTGTGCCTTCGGGGACGTATGGGAACAAAGATGAGTGCCCTTGTTATCGGGACAAAAAGAACTCTAAAGGCGGCCCTAAATGTCCATGAAGTTCTTGTTCTTTTTAAGATATTATAGTAATTGGTCTGGATATATAAATAAACTTGGAGATTTACTGGTTAATAAGTTGTTAGAAATAATATATTTAGAAGAAAATTTCAAGAATAATTGATGTAAAGTATAGTTCTCTGTTTGTCTATCAACGTCATAAAATTTTAAATATATTTAGCATAAAATGTCATGAGTTTTTGTTAATATTTAGTCATATCAATGATTCTAGGAATGTAAAATAAATATAGAGTCCTAATATGAAGAGGCTCGTCTTTATAAATCGACATCTTCACTATACGTCTCTTATAGTTGTATACGAGACGTATAGGTTGACGACACTGAAAACGAGAAAATTTCAACAGGAGTTATAAGAGGGCTATAGACCCCATGTAGTCGTATACGACCCCTAAAGGACGTGTATATCAAAATGCGACACTGAATACAATGAAAATTTCAGGGAGTTGTCAACGTCTCATATAGGACTATACAATGCGTTTAAGCCTATACGATCCGTATAAAATTCTAAAGCTGATAATTTATAATAAGAGGATGTATAGATATTGGTTTCACATATATAACATCTTTCAAACTTTTATCGTAGCACAACGTAACAATACCTTAATTTTCATCATCCAAATGTCACACATTAAATCATCGTGAATCATACAAGTCATTTTTTTTTAATTTTTTTCTTCTTCATTTCTTCATCAACCTTTTTAAAAAGCTGAATATCAATTTCTTTTCAACAGGGAATTTAAACCAAAAGTATTAAATTGTACAAAAATCATAACATATTTCCAACACAAATTAAACTACACATGTGAAAAGGTAAAGGACCCGTGTTATCATATGTTTAATTTTCTCCTTTTAAATTACATAAAGCAACCTAAGATTTCTTTATAACAAAAAGTTACCTTTTTTTATTTTAAGCAAATTTTATAAAACAATGAGTACATTTTCTCTCTAAACAGTGTATAGAAAATAGCCGGTTACATTAGCCTTTTTCTTTTTCTTATTATTTAATTTTTAAATGCGTTTAGACATTTATTTTTTAATAAATTTTATATACAATGTTTCAAAAACTTTTATATGTACCATTTGTGGCGTGCTTAATTTTATGTGCACTTTGATATAACTTTGGACATATAATGTTTATAGAATTTTGAATATAGAGTTATGACATGTTTTTATTTTCTTACGTCTAGATATAAATATGATTTAAAATCGACTCATGTCAAAAATTGATTTTCTTTTATAGTTATAGGCATATAATATTCAAAATATCTTATTATAACATTCTTAATTACTCTTTCATTTCATTATGCATTTTATTAAAAACCAAACTGTGTTAACTCCCACGAGTATTAATAGACACCTGACATACCAAGCGGGTCCTTACAACATACCGTTGTGATTTACCTAATTTTAATATTTTATCCATGCTTTAATATCAATTTTACTTAATTTTGAAGGTGGTCAAAATGGGTTTTTATAACTTTAGGTATATAATATTAAATAAAATTATGAATATAACGTTATAACATACGTAGTTTTTCTTATGTTTCGACATGAATTTTATTTAAAACCGAGTCATGTCAAAATTCAATTTTCTTTTATAACTTTGGGTGTATGGTATTATATAAGATTAAAAAAATATATAGTTGTAACATTTTTTTTTTCGTCTCGTAAAAAGTTTATTAAAAACTGAGTCGTGCATTCTCGCCCGCATCATGGGAATTTTCTTTGTTTAATAATATGCTCCTAAACTTTGATAACATACCTTAAAACTCCATTATATTATTTTCTTTAACACATGTGTTAGTTTTTTGGACATAAATTTATAATAGAATCATCTAAAACTATACATAAGCGGATACATGATTTGTTTAGTTATTTGGAATGAAATAAAATCAAAATAATAATAAATAAATAAACTTGTTAAGCATTGTGACGAAACTATAAAAAAATACCCAAACTTTAGTGACATATTCAAAAGAACTATGTTTATTATTTCTTTTATTCACATTTAAACTTTAACAAATGCGTTAGCTTTTTGGACATAAATTATAACAGCGTCTTCTAAAACTATATAGAAGCAGATGCATTTTTTTTAATTATTTGGAATAAAAATAAAGTCTAAAAAAAGAATAATAAATAAACTTGTTAAGCTTTTGTGACAATACTATAAAAAAAAACTTTAGTGACATGTTTAAAAGAACTATAATTTTACTTATTTCTTTCATTCACATTTAAACTAAAGTATATATAATTTTAGGTCGTGCCATGCCAAATGTATTGCCATTATCTTCCTTGCACTATAGCCGAGATGAGTTTACTCGGTAGTTGTAATTTTATAAGAAATTTCGTGTCTTACTAGGAGTTTTAGCAACCTCTTACTCTTTTTCTATTACGCGCTCTAAGAAAAGTCTTATCCGTCCTTTAGATGACTTTTCACATGATTAGATCCGCACCCAAATCTAGCACGTGAAGAAGGTTCGATGAGCTTGGCTTCTCGAACCCATGTCAGATTTCCCTTCCCCTTCAAGCAACGAGGGCGACTCTAATTGCTCTTAAAGTTCGTGAATGACTTTCAAGGGACATGACCACTCTCCCCTTGCTAAAAACAACAAACAACCAGTCTTGCAATAATTATTAAATGAGTAAAATGTTATTTTCATCATCGAAGTTTTATTAAATTTATCATTTCAATCCAAATTTTTTTTTGCCATTTCAGTAACTGTATTTTACCAAATGTTATCATTTTCACCCACTCCATTAACTCTGTTAAAATCTTCGTTAAATATGAGGTATTTTTAGTATTTTTCAACACCCTAATTATCCAATTAAAACAAATTAATAAATTAGTATTCAATTAAAACTACAAAAAAACATAAGGCGACTAATGAGACTGGATGCTTCGATTTAAAAGATTTGATTAGCGCTAGTTCATGTTGTTCGATTGAGATCTGCTGTGAGATTTTAATTGATATTCACGTTTTTGTTCGAACGTGCAACGTTGTTTCAATTGAGATATACTGTTGTCACATTTTGTTTGATTGGGGTCTGTTGTTACGTTAGAACAAACACGACAATAGCATACTTCAATATAACAAAGTGTGACAATAACAAACCTCAATCGGATAATTGAATATTAATTGATTAATTTGTTATAATTAGATAACTAGAGTGTTAAAAAAGACTAAAATAACATCATATTTAACGAAGATATTACCATAGTTAGTGGAGTGGATGAAAATAATAAATATTTGCTAAACTATAACGACTGAAATAGTAAAAAAAATTTGAATTAAAATAGCAAATTCAACGAGACATCTGGAACGAAAATAACATTTTACTTTTCTTAAACCAATAGCTATAAAAAGAAATCCTCTTGTCATACACATTAGTTAATAGCTTCAAATATCAAATCATTCGTGGTTGAATTTTCAATTAGAATCAAGTGCGGATGCAATTTATTAATTTATTACTCTTTGTAACTCACTAACATGCTATCTTGATTGTTGAAGTATTTTTATTTATATATTAAAAATTATTAAGCTAAACACATGAATACTTAGTACACCATCTTTGAATCCAAATCAAATTTCGATTTGGCATTTCTGTTTGTCAAAAAATAAAACTAATAGGGCTAACCTTTTATATTTTGGGATAACCATAAAGTTATAGTGAGATTGTATTTGTAGTCCCTCGATTTTACCATAAAATTGTTGTTATTCAAAATTTTCCCACTAAAGTTTAATAGTTTTAGTTTTATTTATTTATTTATGTATTTTTTTCACCCTTTATCATATAGTTATGCTTTAAACCCATTTCATTCTTTAATAATTTTTATCTTTCTGTAATATTTTATGTAAATTAACTATAAAAAAGAATTATGCGGTTATCTTTATTTATTTATTTTGTTGTCAATGTTCCGATATAATTTTTTTTAAAATGAAGTTGTATTCAAAATTGAGTGTTTTTTATATCGTACACTATAGTGAGTGTGGCTACTATTGCGCTACTACGAACAACCGAACCGATTATGAGTGAACATAATTGTTGACATTATTGGCATTTGATTTTGTAATTTCCGATGAGCCGAACCGATAACGAACAAAATCACGTTGCATAAAACATAGGAAAGTAACGCGGGAGATAACACTAGTTATAGTTATTAGCTTTTTCTCATGTCCGGTAATTCAATTTTTTATTTTCATATATAAATGATAATAATTTCTTTTATGATTTCTACATTAACTACCAAAACTTGCTTAGAAAGTTAACTTAATTACCCTAACGGTTAAATAAAAAATAAAATCTGCAATACGTTAATTTGTACCGCGTGCGTATCTTCGTGTTATGATTTCCAAATCTTACTCCGGGATTTTCGTTACACAAATCAATGATAAATTATAAACTATAAATACACACCCCAACCCTCGTAGACCTTAACATTCCTCCCAAATCTCCTCTCAATATCTCATCTCTTCACACACACACACTAGAAGTTACAGACTTCCATCACTTGTTCCTCTTTTATACGTGTAATCAATCGATTGTTACGCAGCAACACTGACATTGACGCCCTATGTGATTCCATTGATGAAATTTCATTCGTATTTAACAGCGATTCACTGTAATGCACGCTGAATGTTGTTGTTTTTGTTTAATTTCAGGAGAGGAGAAGCTGTTGAAGGAGGCTATGAAGTTGCCATGGGACGATCGATTAT
The DNA here is from genome assembly GCA_018326445.1 of Flaveria brownii. Taxonomy (NCBI): domain Eukaryota; kingdom Viridiplantae; phylum Streptophyta; class Magnoliopsida; order Asterales; family Asteraceae; genus Flaveria; species Flaveria brownii. The sequence continues at coordinate 12,557 of BJCN01311299.1, forward strand.
TATGGCGCCCTCTGCGACTCTATACGTGAGTTCGGTTTTTTACTGTTGTTTATAAAATTTTAACAAAAAATCTCGTTCGGTTTAACCTAGATCAACGTAACATATGTCTAACATTGGTTTGTTTGTTGATTTTTGTGTGAGATTTGATTGAGAAGATGATTTTTGATTCGAATGCGGCTGTTCGGTTTTTAAAAGCTTGATGTTTCAATTCATTCACGGTGCTGGTTGCTCTTCGATGGATATTAAGCGTAATATGTTGTAAAAAAAGTTGTTTCAGGGTTTATTCTATAGTTTTGTAGACATTTAACTCACCATTTAAGTAATAACTTGTTGTATGTGTATATCTCTTCACAGGAAACATGAAGATGGTGGTTTGCAAACGGATTCATTTAAGGGAGAATATGATTTCCATGACATGAGGGACAGTTTGAAGGCTGAAGTCGGTCTATTTGGGTTGTAAAGTAGTCAAAGGGTGAGGTATGACTTTACTAGTCTTCAAGATTAGTCAAATGTTGACCGACTGTATTCTGTTTATTTTTGAGCATGAAAACAGGTCAATTTGGGTTGTGATACAGCAATATGGGTCAAATGTCTAAAAGCTAGCTAAAAAGTAAACGAGTCACCCAAAACTTACATTAATTAGTTTTACAACCTTCTAATTGCGTCATTATTTCAGTAACTTTTTGATCATCCTTAATGTATTCTTCGTATTTATAACATCATGAAATGTATCGATCATCAATTTAGGTATTAAGGTTGTGTAATTGCTTAAGAAAGATAAACACCATTTGCATATTGACGACCAAGGATGCGCAACATCCACTCAAGCTCCAACTAATGGAATTCTGATTCTTCTTTCTCTATGATAATCAGTTGTCCTTTTTGCATTAAATATCAAACATACATATGCATATTATATGCTTTTTGGTACATTTATTGGTGTCTAATGCTTTGGTCTAGTCTCATGATCACCATTTTCTCGTTTGTTTCACCATTTTCTTATGTAACATTATTGGTTTTCCTTTCCCTGTCCAGAAGAGAGTTTTAGGTCCAAGAAAAGCTTAATCAGTTCTGCTGTGGAATCAAGAAATATGTGTGATGGTGAGCAGTCACCTTCTGAAGTTGCTAAAGCAGATGTTACAAAAGACCAACCAAGATAAACTATACTTGAGGTGAGTTTATTTCTGCTGTGTTTTTTTTGCCTTTTGGATGAGAATAAAAGTAGTGCTTCTTAGTTTAATCTTTTTATAAATTTGACGTGTTGATTGCCATTTTATGAAATGATTAACATTGACAATGGGTTGTTGAAGGCAATACATTGGGAGACCATATATGGTACGTAATTTCTGTCCATTTCTTACAATTTTAGATCATTTACATGCGTTTATGTTGAATTTTTATACCGTGTAGATAGTGGACGAAGGTCACCTTCTTAAAAATAAATATTCAGAGCTGTTTTCTGCATTTAACAGTTCAACACCTGACACCGAACTTTATTGACTGGGACCTCTCTTTAGGTTTTTTACATTAGTATTTGTGTACCGATCAACATATTTTGGATAAAATCTGTTGGTTTTTATCTTGTGATTCGTTTTTTTACTTTATTCTTATTTTTTTTTATGTGAATGCAATTGCCTTTTAGAACAACTTGGATGAGCTTCATGCTTATGAACTTTCTTGATGTTGGAAAGGTTAGCTTTACAGTTTTACTGCAACTTTTGGCTATATCTATTTGTAATATTACATAATGAGATGTGGATATCTGTAAAACATCTTTTATTTAACGAAAAATGTTTCAGTTTGCAAGTTTGGGGGAGTTTTAGGAAGAGTTCAAGGATATCAATCAAGTAGAGCAGGAGAAAGGTCCTCACACACTTTTAGAAGTGATTTTGAGCAGTCTTCTAAAGGACAAATAGGAAATTTTAGTTGCACTTGCTTTATTCACCTTGTCTTATTTTCTGGTAAAACTTTTCCTTACTATATGGCCAATAGTTTTTCTTTTGCTCATGCTATTTGTATTACTTATTCTGGTAAGAATCATAATTTGTTTGTTTCTTTCTTTTTCTATAATCCTATGCATGTGTTTCACTTATTCTCACCCTTTTCAGGACACGTCTTCAGCTTCTTTTCATCTGATTGTTTCTGATATTGTTATTGAAGATTGCAGTCAGGCACTTGAACTGTTTGTTTGTTGTTTTATCAGCTGTAGTATTTTGGATCTAGATTGTGTTAAAAGTGAGCTCAAAGAATCATATCATGCTATTATATTTGAAGTCTTCTGTTGTGCTCCACAAATGCTTATTGCTGATGTACCAAACTTAGCCTAGGAACTCTTAGCCTGTCTTTCTCTTTTTTTTTCATTGCAAATTCAAATATTTCTCTATGAAATTCTTATTTGGTTTTTTACCTTTCTGTAATTTACAGAGTGACCAGGTTGATGTTTGGATAATAGCTATCAAGTTTGTTGAAGATTTTTTTTTTCAATTCCTGGACGTCATGCTGCGAGTACCATCATCTCTTCACAGAGTTTATAAATAGATTCTTTGATAAATTTGCTGCACTTAGTCTTAATGCTTTATTATGTGCTAAATTATTTTACTTAATCAATCAATC
>BJCN01311310.1:0-16279 GCA_018326445.1 Flaveria brownii
CGGGACAGCGGGGGTTCGGGGGCGGCAGCCCCTGATGGCGGGGTCCTAGGGGCAGCAGCCCCTAGTGGGGCCGGGCTGCCAGGTCAGCGCGCCCGAAAATTATTTTGAGCTATTTAAATGTCACATTTTACTTTAGAAGAATGTATTTTTTTCTTGTTAAAACACCTTGAAATCCTTATCTTGAAAACCTTATGTTTACTATGCATAATAGCCCCAAAACCATGGAAAAACGTTTAAATAAGGGGATCTAGAACTCACCTGAACTTAGCAAATAGCTTAAATCCTAAGTTAATTAAACTATGGTCCAAATGCTCTGGCTGCACGGAAGTTAATACACAAAAACGTCAATTTCTTCATAGTTTCGCCCACAGTTTCGCTGCAGCGAAACTACAGTTTTGCTACCAGTTTCGCTGGCAGCATTTCTGCTAGTTTCGCTAGACAGATTCGCCGCGTTGAGCGCCCAACGTTCGTTGGAATTTCCTAGTTTCGCAATGTCTAAGGATCAATCTAAGTTTTGGCGAGATTACCAGCGAAACTGTAGTTTCGCTACAGTGAAACTGTAGTTTCGCTGGAAGTCTCCTAGTCTCGCTGAATGTATACGCAGTTTCGCTGGATGAGTATCCAGTTTCGTTGGATCGGGGCACAGTTTCGCTGGATGCATAAAAATGACGAACCAGCCCATTTTTAACCCAAGATCTTAACTTTTTACGTCCAAATCCTTGGTTTACCTTCCATGAAACCATTTCTAACATTTATACATGTTTTCATACGTAAAAATTTGACCTTTATGTGTTTCTTTGAGACTTTTAAAACCCCAAAACCCTAGAATCCGGGTTTGATCTACAGAAGGCATTATAGGTCGATTCTTACCTTGTTTGTTGCTCTTTTCTTTAAGATTTGATGCACAAACACCTAGATCCTCAATCCCTTGATCTTAGAAGCTTCAAATCTTGTGTTTCTTGCACTTTCTCTCTCTACTTTCTCTCTCTATGAATTCTTGTTGTTAGGTTTGAAATGAGAAGATGGTGGCTGCATTTGGGTAGGTTAAGGCTGATCATGGGCCTCAATTACTCAAGTTCTTGTCCATAAACCTAAATTAGCCCATAACCCTTTCTTTTTCTATTAAATACCCATTAGTTAAGCCCACTTATCCTTAATGACTCATTTTGACTTTTCGGGGTGTTACAAGTAAACAAAACCGTGAGGCGATGGTGGTTTGTCCCGGCCAAAGTGGACAATATCATGGTGCGGTTACATTGGGTTGTTACAAATGGTATCAGAGCCAGGGTCGGGCCGTTATGCCAACGAGGACGTTGGGCTCCCTTAGGGGGGTGTATGAAACATGCCTGAAACATGGCTATTTGCATCCCACATCAGTTGGGAAGGAGAACTAAAGTCTCTTTATAAGGGGCTGGATACCTTCCCCAATATGACGCGTTTTGCATGGGCGATGGTGGTACGTCCCGGTTCAGGTGAAAACAAAACCGTGAGGCGATGGTGGTTTGTCCTGGCCAAAGCGGACAATATCATGGTGCGGTTACATTGGGCTGTTACAGAAGCCCTGTGCCATCCTCATCAACTCTTACCTACCAACTGCTAAATACATAAAAGTCAGCGTTGCTGAGTGAGTTCTAGTTTTGTAAATAAAATGCCTTACTTTTGATATAAACTTTCTTTACTTTCATACGCGGTCATGCATCATACGTACAGATAGAGAATATTACTTTTAACTTTCCTTATCGTTCGTTTTCCACCATCATAGTCATAGCATGCTTTCATTTCATGCCTTTCGTTAAGATTCTCTTACTTTCGTTCTCATTCTTTCGTAACGTACTTATTATCATTCTATTGCTTTCATACTTGTTTACATTCTTTCTTTCTTTCGTACGTTACGTCATTCTTTTACATTCATATCGATTGATGACAATACCCCACACATTGTGCACGAAGCTGATGCTGGACCTATGGTAATTAAACCACGAACATTGTGCACGAAGCTGATCCAGTCACCTACGGTAAGTCATCTCTCCCATCCATTCAAACCAATTGGTATACCCCAAACATTGTGCACGAAGCTGATGCTGGACCTATGGCAATTAAACCATGAACATTGTGCTCGAAGTTGATCCAGTCACCTAGGGCATACCAAAGGCCCTTGTCAATCTAAAAGATTGACCTTGTGTGCATCATTTGGGGAAGCTAACCCGCATCACAGTTTAGCTAACGACAACATGGTCGTGCACATCCTTTCATTTGCTTGCAAGCCATTCTTTCGTTCATTACATTTTGCTTTTCATCATTGTTATCTTTCATTTCGTTACGTTAGTCTTTACGTTCTTTCATTCATTCATCATACTACGTAAAGTAATAACATAATATTTTACGTATTTTATAACATAAAATAAATACGCATAAATACCATTAAAAGATAACACATTATGCATACCATACATCATTCATACATTCCATAACCCTAAAACATCCCATAATCATGCTTAAAATGGGTAATTATTGCCCATAAGTCAAATTAGGTCAAACCCTAAACTTTCTGTTTTTCCTGAAATTTCAAAAATTATTCTAAGTGTATAGGCACATGGGTACTATTTGGGCGTTTCCGCCCTGTTCTTGCGTTTTGCTACAATGCAGGTGTCTGGACTTACACTTGGTCATTTCTCACTTAGACGCATGGGCCTATTTAGGCACATGGACACTATTCAGGCATTTGGGCCTAACACTTAGTCATTCTGGGCAATCTTCCGGGCGTTTGGTACTATTCAGACGTATGGGCCTGACTTAGGCGCATGGGCACTTGGGCGGTTGGGTACTGTTCAGGCGCATGGGCCTGACTCAGGCGCTTGGGCACTTGGGCGGTTGGGTACTGTCCAGACGATTGGGGTTTCTAGGCGGTTGGGAACACTTAGTCAACTAAACCGTTGGGCGCATGGGCCATTGTTTAGGCGTTTGAGCAACTAACTTTTACTAATCAACTCATTTTCCATCCTAATTCTAGAGCTAACATGTTCTAAAATCAGTTCTTACATTCTAAGCAAGAAAGCACGTTCTTAATCATAATCATAACATCTTTATCACCCAAAACATACACCCACCCACATACACATTAGCACACATATACGGGTACATACACCCATTTTTATGAAAACATATTTACATGCATTTTCCAGCCTCATATCAGTTAAAACATGTTAAGGAGGGGGGGTTCTAGAAACTCACCTTAGTTGCTTTTGAGCTTAAACCCTTCTCTTAAACTTCTCTGACATTTTTAATACCTAAAACCACTAAAACACACAACCTGAATATACACAACACATATAGCCATATAACTGAGGCTAAGGCCAGTTAAGAACATCACAAAACCAAGAATTCTTACCTTGAATTCAATTTCTTCTTCTTGTTCTTCAAAACCCGAGAGTTTCTACTCTTCTTCTCTCTCTCTAAAAAAACCCAAATGACAAGGTGTAAGAAGGCAACATGGGCAACCATGTTGCTTTATTCACCAACTTTATTATTTTCGTCCTTTTTGACATTTTTAACCCCTATACTTAGGTTAAATTACATTTCCTTCTTTTATTCACGTTTATTCTTTCTCCCTCGTTTATAGGTGTTACAGGTTTTAGGGAAAGGAGCAGAGAACAGAAAGGAGGTTGGCGAAGCAAGAAGGTCGAGTACCGGGAAATTTGACAAACGGGCTAAGACAACCAGGAATTTTGTGGCAGTGGCTCAGGGTAGGAAGGAATATGTCGGGCCGCACCCTAAGTGCAATAGGTGCAACTTTCATCACCCTAAGCAATGTCGTGTCGGGTTTGTGTGAACTGTAGACGCCCGGGGCATCTGGCGAGAGACTGCAGAGTGGCGCCGAATCTGGTTGCGCCGGCTAATGCGGTTAACCCCGCAGGGAATGCTAGGGTTTGCTATGAGTATGGAAGCCCTGATAACTACTAGAACATGTGCTCCAGACTGAATCGGGCGTCGGGTCAACAATGGAACAATCAACCACAAGTGATGGCCAAAGCCAGAAATCAAGGCTAGGGGAATCAAGGAAATGTTGCCAGAGGACGTGCATTCATCATCGGAGCAAATGACGCCCGTCAGGACCCGAATGTTGTTACGGGTATGTACTTTCTCAATCACCACTTCACATCCATATTGTTTGATACTGGAGTAGACATTAGTTTAATATCTTCTGATTTTGCTCATATGCTCGACTTGAACCCTAGAAGGCTACAAACTAGCTACTCAGTAGAAATGGCCAACGGTAGGACTATACAGGCTGACGAGATTATTAGAAAGTGCTCAATGATATTGGAGAACCAAGCTTTGTAAATAGATTTAATACCTTTTGAGTTAGGGAGTTTTAACGTAGTCGTGGGGATGGATTGGTTGTCAAAGCACAAAGTAAAGATTGTTTGTCGGGAAAAAGTAGTACGAATCCCCATGCCAGACAGGGAGGTACTCAGGATTCAGGGGGAGCGATTAGGGAGAACCCTAAAGCTTATCTCCTGCATGAAGATGCGTTGATGTTTACAAAAGTAGTGTTACGCGTTTCTGGCCCACACAGTAGAAAAGAAGAAAGTGGAAAGGAAGTTGGTAGACATTCCTGTAGTATGGGATTACCCGGATGTATTCCCTAATGACTTTTCCGGTTTGCCCCCACCTCGGCAAGTGGAATTTCGCATAGACTTGGTTCCGGGAGCCACACCGGTAGCAAAGACGCCATATCGGTTGGCACCATCAGAAATGCAGGAGCTATCTAGTCAATTGCAGGAACTACTGGAAAAGGGTTTCATTCGGCCAAGTCACTCACCATGGGTAGCACCGATATTATTTGTCAAAAAGAAAGATGGATCGTTTCGCATGTGTATCGATTACCGCGAGCTGAATAAACTGACGCTGAAAAATCAATATCCTCTTCCCAGAATCGACGATCTGTTCGATCAGTTGCAAGGAGCCTCGTACTTCTCCAAGATCGACCTTGTTCGAGATATCATCAGTTAAGAGTTTTTGAGGATGATATAGCAAAAACAACATTTAGAACTTGTTATGGGCACAATGAGTTCTTAGTCATGCCGTTCGGACTGACTAACGCACCAGTCGTGTTCATGGACCTGATGAATCTGGTGTGTAAACCCTATTTGGATAAGTTCGTGATCGTACTCATAGACGATATACTTATCTACTCCCGATCGAAAGAGGACCATGAGGAACACCTTCGGGCAATACTGCGACTATTACAAGAAGAAAAACTTTTAGCCAAGTTCTCAAAGTGTGAGTTTTGGCTACGAGAAGTGAAATTTCTAGGACACATGGTGAATGAGAATGGAATTCACGTAGATCCCAGAAAGATTGAAGCTGTGAAGAAGTGGGAAGCACACAGACACCTTCAAAAATATGACAATTCTTAGGTTTGGCTGGATACTATCGTCGTTTTATCGCAAAATTTATAAAAAATCGCCCAACCGTTGACTCTGTTGACTCAAAAAGACAAGAAATTTGATTGGGGACGTGCACAAGAAGAGGTGTTCCAAATGTTAAAAGAAAAGTTGTGCAGTGCGCTGATATTGTCCCTTCCGGACGGATCCAATGATTTTGTGGTGTATTGCGATGCTTCACATCAAGGACTGGGATGTGTGCCAATGCAAAAGGATAAGGTGATTACCTACGCCTCGCAACAGCTTATGGTGCATGAAAATAACATACAACGCATGACCTGGAGTTGGGCGCTGTGGTATTTGCACTTAAGATATGGAGGCATTACCTGTATGGAACTAAGTGCATCATTTACACAGATCATAAGAGCCTCCAGCATATCCTCGATCAAAAGAAACTTAATAGGCGCCAGTGACGATGGGTAGAACTCTTTAATGACTATGACTGTGAAATCCGGTACTATCCGGCGAAGGCAAATGTGGTGGCTGATGCCTTAATTCGCAAGGAACGCGTGAAACCGCTATGTGCTCGAGCATTAGGTTCGACAATTCAAATGAGCCTGAAAGCTCAGATCCTAACAACACAAGGTGAAGCGCTGAAAGAAGAAAATGTTACAGGAGAAGAATTTTTAGGGTTGGATAAGCAAATGAGTTACAAGGAAGATGGGTTACGGTACTTTGTGGATCGCATATGGGTACCCAAATGGGGAGACGTACATACCTTGGTTATGGACGATGCGCATAAGTCAAGGTATTATGTTCACCCTTGTGCAGACAAGATGTACCACGACCTCAAAGATCTGTATTAGTGGCTAGGCATGAAGAAAGACATTGCTATGTATGTAAGCTGATGCTTGACTTGCTCGAAAGTTAAAGCTGAACATCAGAAACCATCAGGATTACTGCAGTAACCGGAAATTCCCGAATGGAAATGGGAAAACATAGCTATGGATTTTATTACCAAACTTCCTAGAACGAGTAGTGGGCATGACTCGATATAGGTTATAGTGGACCGTATGACGAACTCGGCTCATTTCTTGCCGATCCAAGAGGATTACAAGATGGATAAGTTGGTAAGAGTGTACATAAACAAGGTTGTGACATGGCATGGAGTGCCGGTATCAATCATATCCGATCGTGATAGCCGATTTACATCGCGGTTTTGGCAGACGCTACAGAATGCGATAGGCACTCGATTAGATTTGAGTAGCGCCTATCACCCGCAAACAGACGGTCAGAGCGAACGAACGATACAAACATTGGAAGACATGCTTATGGCTTGTGTAATCTATTTTGGTGGTAGCTGGGACACCCATCTACCGTTGATCGAGTTCTCTTACAACAACAGCTACCATACGAGCATTGGATGCGCTCCGTTTGAAGCCCTGTATGGATGGAAATGTAGGTCTCCAGTTTGGTAGGTAGAGATTGGTGAAAGCCAGTTGACAGGCCAAGAGATTATTCAGAAACAACCGACAAAATTTTCCAGATCAAAGATAGACTAAAAGCAGCCAGAGATCACCAAAAGAGCTATGCCGACAACCGTCGGAAACCTCTAGAATTCAACGCGGGAGATCGCGTTCTACTTAAAGTCTCTCCGTGGAAAGGGATTGTATGGTTCCGAAATAAAGGGAAGTTAACCCTGAGATATGTAGGACCATTCGAGATCACAGAAAGAATTGGTACAATGGCATACCGATTAAGGTTGCCACTAGAACTCAGTGGTGTACACGATACGTTCCACGTATCGAACCTTAAGAAGTGCTTGACAGACAAATCCCTTCATGAACCAATTGAGGAAACCAAGATTGATGAAAAACTTCATTTTATCGAAGAACCCATAGAGATCATGGACCGAAAGGTCAAACGATTAAGGCGCAGCAAGATACCGATTGTTCGAGTGACATGGAATTCTTAACGAGGAGCATAGTTCACATGGGAACAGGAGGACCAGATAAAACTCAAGTATCCACATCTCTTTCGTAGAGGACACTCTTGGATCTAACTCCAGCTGAATTTCGGGACGAAATTCTCTCAACTGGGGGATACTGTGACATCCATCACCAAAAGGTCCGTCAATTAACGTGGTATTTCTTAGCCCTTCTTGAATATTCAACCTTAGTTCATAATCAAGTTGCTTTAGTTTCAATTTTTTCTTTTTTTAACTATGTGTATTATCTTAAGTGTTTGTGAATACTTAAACATTAAAAACCTAATAAAACCTTACCCAATATATTTCCCTTCTTTTCCTCAAGTATTAAAGAGCATATTAGCATGTAAAGGTTATGCTACTATTAATATTACTAACGTTATTACCATTATTACCATTATTATTATTATTATGAATACTATTATTATTATCATTATTATTATTACTGTTATTACCACAATTACTATTATCATCATTATTATTATTGTTATTATTGTTATTATTATTATTATTATTAAAAATATTATTAGTATTAGTATTAGAATGGCCCTCATTGCTATCATTATTATTAATAATATTATTAAGGTTACTACTATTATTTAAGCTATTATTAGTAATATTATTAGTATTATCATTATTACTAACATTATCATCACAAAAATTATCCACGAAGCTACCATTAGTATTATTAATTGTAATAACATTATTATCAATAATATAGTAAAATAATACTACTAATAATCCTACTATTAACATAATTAGCCAAGTTGAGGGGCCAAATTGTAATTAACTAAACATAAAGGGATAATTGCCTTGGAAGCCTAGGGGCTAAAGTTGCAAATCTCACGAAGTCTAAAATGGGTATAAATACCCCATTTAACAGCCGCTACCCATTTTATCCAAACCCTACAACCGCCTGCGCCCCCTCTGCTCTCCGACTCTTTTTCACTGTTTTCTCCAGCAAATCACTGCCACAGGCCGCTCCAACTCGACACCCTGCAGGTAGACGGCCATCGTTGCCTCCTATTTAGCCATATTTCTTCTTTTCTCGTGTCGGTCACGGGTTTTGGGTTCTTCCAAGTGTGTGACTACAATCGAATGTTTTGTGTGCCTCAATTGCTCAAACGTGTGGGGAAACCGACTCCTAAGTGTGTTGTGATGCCACTTAAGTGGTCACAGTGGCCGAAGGCCGATGTGAGCACTCCGACACCCTTGTGTTCTGTCTATGCGATTGAATATGTTTGTGCGATTGAGCCTGCTTCGAACGAATGAGTGTGTACGATTGAATGTATATGTGTGATTGAGTCTGCTTTGTATCAATGAGTGTATGTGATTGGAAGTATGTGTGCAATTGAGTGAGAGTCTTGCGAATGAGTGTGTGCGAGAATGAATGTTGTGTCATGCGAATGAGGGTGTGTGCGTATGAATGTTGTACCATGCGAATGTGTGTGTACGACTGGACATGTGTGTGCGAATGAGTATTGTGTCATGCGACTGAATGGTGATTCATACGAATGAAGGTTGATTCATATGAATGAAGGTTGATTCGTACGAATGAAGGTTGATTTGTACGAATGATGGTTGATTCGTGCGAATAGATGTTGAGTCATGCGACTGAAGGTTGTATGTGTGTGAATGCATTCTTGTGTGTAGTATGTGTAGGTCGTGTGATGTTAAAGTCACATTGATACGGTTACCATTGCTAATAACATTATTAATGTTAACACTATGGTTATTACTAATATTATCACCAATAAAGTAAATGCTAACATTTTATCATACTAATTACACCTCCAGTAACAATGAAACCCTTGCACTAATATCATTATCAATGGTGACGATTCCTAGTGCATGGATCTATATAAGACCCTATGCTTATGCCTGCTTGTATGTGTGTGTGACACGTGACCGATCCAACCCGAACCGACCGAACGCATCTATTCTCTTTAAGCTTTTCTTTAATACTTAACAATAATTAATAATAGGTGTTTGAACGATAGTTGCTTCATCCTTTGGAACCTTTGTTCATCTACTTCTACTACTAATCAAGTGAATTTCGTGGCCCCGTTTTATGTTGATTTATTACTTCAATTATTTACAAACATAGGGGAAAAGTATGCTCACCCTTTTCATGTTGTACAACTCATATTCTTGGAATTATCGTGTTACTGTTTTGTAAGTCCTTATCTGATACATGCACGAGTTTGCTGTGTGGTACTCGATTCACAACTATTTAATTCCGGTGATGGAACCGACGGATAGGTATTGGTAGTACTATTGGGTTGACACCCCCACCCCTATTTGTTGGTATACTAGTTAGTACCAACAATGGCCAAGAACGGGCCCTAGGGTGAATATATTCCAACAATACATGTGTGTACGTCGTAGGTTTAGTTGTGATGCTCATGTTGACATGTGATTTTGCTTACTTATAATTGTATTCATGATGTTCCACAAAACTATTACACAACATCAATTTTGTTTACTATTAAACCTTGGAAGCGGTCTCTCTACCCATACGGATAGAGGAAAGACTTGCCACCACCTACCCCACCCAGCCCCTGCTCTTGAGTGGGATATACTACGTTTGTTTGTTTGTTTGTTTGTTTGTTTATTAAACCTGCGAACTCACCAACACTTATGTTAACCATTTTGAGCATATCTTTTCAGGTGATACAATTAACTGAAGATTCTAGGTGTGCGGCCTTAGTGGAGACTTTAGGATGCTTTTTTGAGACTATACAATACTTGGCATACAGTACTTGACATTGTTGGTCTGATTACACACTATTCTACTTTGGGATACTTGTTCCCGGGTTGTGTGAATTTTATTACAATGTTATAACTTGTGGCTATGTTGTCATGGTTATTGACTAGACATAACACAAGTCTCCCTTGTATCGGGTGTCGTCATGACACGTTATTCATTTCTATACATATCTATTTGCATCTCTATTGATTACAATGTGTTATGACGATCCCGTCTCGTTACACCCTCGTGTTTCCGCTCTTTGCGGGGGTGTGACAATGGTGTTTCCATCTACTTATGCTAAGTCTAAGGGAAAAGGCCAGATTATCTTGATTCTCTGTTATGAATCCTTTGTACAACCTTGGTTATTTGATCCTTGGTTTAATAACTATATATTTGATACCTCTATCATTGATAACACTCAGTACATGACAAGATATGTTATCTCGGATGGGAGGAACAACTGGTGACCATGCAAAGCAAATTAGAATCATGGGTGCACACGTAATTGTAATTTGTCATGCATGAGAATTCTGGCGAACTCTGTCAAGTGATAACGGTCATAATCAGTACAAAATTTCATTTCTATACTCTGAGACATGAGGTCTCGGTTCTCATAAAACCTCAATATTAATATGTAAACAATCCTTCATTTCTACTCATATGAAAGTTCTCATCTATCTTGAGCGTTAATGAGATTCGTATTATGGCATTAATCCTAGTCTCTATGAGACGTTGCTCATTCTAGCATTTTAGTGATCATGTAATAATATTTATCTACAATGTGTCAGATCTTCAAAAGTTGTAAGAGAGTGAGGATACTCTCTGAGCATGTAGTTCTTGTTCATGGATTGATCTTAATACTTAGAGGCTTGGTAATTTGAGCATTCCAACAATCATATCATTTGATATTTATCATGTTTAGGCATATGTTATATTTGTTTATTTCCCCGTGGTAGGATCCAATCAGATTTTTCTTGCTGACTACGTTTAGTGTAGGACTGAATAGCAAGATATTATGACGACCCCGTCCATTACATCTCTGCTTTTCCATTATAAACAACAAGTGCAACTATAATCCCCATGGGTCGTGCAATAAGAACATTTGAGAGCACAGTGTGGAAATTTGGCCAAAACCTTTAATAACCGTTGTTTGAACATCCAAGACAAGTCACCTCAGCCACAAGAAACACAAGGAGATTTTAGGAGTGTGGATGATTTGTGTATTTAAAGAGAAACTGTTCAAGGCTTAAGAAGACAAGAAACTGGTAGAAATGATAGTTATGCTTCAACATTATCTCACTCGAGTGCTCATGGAAGCTTCATACATAGTAACTTGAATGGACTTCTAGAGGAAGTTCTTACTAGCTTAAGTTCCAGAATCTACCATAGAAGTAACCGATAGCAGAACTATAACCGCCACCTATGTGCTTGGCATATGTAATCTAGGTTTGTCTAGACATTCGTTTGATATAAATCTGATTCCTATTACCATGGTAGTTTTGATATCGTGGTTGAAATGTATTCGTTGTCCAAAAACAAAATGGAGATCATTTGTGAAAACAAACTGATTAAGTTACCTCATAGCTGGTGTTGTGGTGGGCATCATCTCATACGTGAAGGCGCATAAATGTCTTAAGAAAAGATATTTCGCTCTACTGATACTTGTTACAAAGAAGAAGACGAAGGAGAAGCGTGTTGAAGATATTCCAGTTATCATAGACTTCCTGAAAGTATTTCTAGAAGACTTAAATAGCCTTCCTCCACGCAGGCGGGTGGACTTTCAGATAGAGTTGGCATCATGAGCTGCTCCAATCGCTCGGACAACGTACCGTTTGGCACAGACCGAACTACAAGAGTTGTCTAAGCAATTGTGGGAATTACTGGACAAGGGATTCATATGTCCTAGCTCTTCACCTAGTGGGAGCTCCAGTGCTTTTTGTGAAAAGGAAAGATGGAACCTTTAGAATGTGTATTAATTACTGGGAGTTGAACAAGGTGATGGTCAAGAACATATATCCAGTCCGACGCATCGATGACCTGTTTAACTAGTTACAAGGATCAAGCTACTATTTCAAGATTGATCAGAGATCAGGATATCATTAGCTGATGGTTCGAGATGAAGACATTTCAAAGACCGCTTTCAGAACTAGGTATGGCCACTACGAGTTTTTGGTTATGCTATTTGGGCCGACTAACGTGCCAGCTGTTTTCATGGAACTTATGAACCGAGTATGCAAACTCCATTTGGACAAGTTTGTCATTGTCTTCATCGATGACATCCTTATTTATTCAATGAATAAGGAAGAACATGAGGAACACTTTAGACTGGTCTTGGACCTATTGATACGAGAACAATTGTATGCTAAGTTTTCAAAGTGTCACTACTGGATACAAGAAGTCAAATTCTTGGGTCATGTGGTCCACAAGAATGGAATACATGTTGACCCAACAAAGATAGAAGCCATAAAGAACTGGGCTACGCCTAAGACTCCGACTGAGGTATGACAGTTTCTTGGGTTGGCTGGCTATTATCGACGATTCATCGAAGGGTTTTCAAAGATTACTCAACCTCTCACTGCATTAACTCATAAAGGCACTACATACAATTGGAGTGACAAACAAGAATCAACATTTCAGGTTCTGAAACAGAAACTCTGTATGGCACTAATTCTATCACTACCTAAGGGAACAGACGATTTTGTAGTTTATTGTGATGGTTCCATTCAAGGTCTCGATTGTGTGATAATGCAACGCGAGAAAGTGATCGCTTATGCTTCCAACCAACTAAAAGTTCACGAGAATAATTACATGACACACGACATAGAATTGGGAGCCATTATGTTTGCACTCAAGATATGGAGACATTACTTGTACGGTACTAAGTGCACCATTTATACCGATCCTAAGAGTCTTCATCATATCTTTGAACAGAAGGAGTTAAACATGAGACAATGTCGTTGGATCGAGCTGTTGAACGACTATGATTGTGTAATCAAATATCACTCGGGTAAGGCTAATTTAGTAGCTAACGCCTTAAGTCGAAAGGAAACACCTAAGCCAAAATGAGTTCGAGCATTACAACTTACCATTCACACCGGACTACTTGATCAGATCCGTAATGCTTAACTTGAGGCTTTGAAGGAAGAAAACCTGAAAGCAGAGTCCACGCGGGGCATGGAAAAGCAGTTAGAGGTCAAACCTGACGGAATCTATTACTTCATGGAAAGAATATGAGTTTCTTTGTATGGAGATTTACGAGAGCTGTTAATGGATGAAGCTCATAAGTCACAATATTCTATTCATCTGGGTTCAAACAAGATGTATCATGATCGAAAAGTTCTTTACTGGTGGCCGAAGATGAAGGCTAATATTGCCACCTACGTAAGCAGGTGTCTAACCTGCTCTAAGGTTAGGGTGGAGTATCAAAGGCCATCTGGTTTGCTTCAATAACTAGAAATTCTAGTATCAAAGTGGGAACAAATATCAATGGATTTCATCACAAAACTGCATCGGACTCCCAGCGGATGTGATACCATTTGGGTGATTGTAGATCGCTTGACAAAATCCGCATATTTCCTGGCAATCCGACAGACTGGCCGAATGGAAAAGTTGACTCGTATATACCTAAGGATATAGTCTCTCGACACGGTGTGCCAATTTCCATTATCTCTGATCGTGACGCTCTATTCACTTCACATTTTTTACAATCTTTACAAAGATTATTGGGAACTTGTTTAGATATGAGCACTGCATATCATCCACAAACTGATGGTCAAAGTGAGCGTACTATCCAGACACTACAAGACATGTTGTTACCTGTGTCATTGATTTTGGCAGCAGTTGGGAAACTCACTTACCATTAGTTGAGTTTTCTTAAATAACAATTATCAAACCTCAATCAAGGATGCTCCGTTTGAGGAACTGTATGGGCACAAGTGTAGATCACCTATGTGTTGTGCAGAAGTTGGAGAAAGCCAACTTATAGGTCCTGAGCTTGTGCAAGAGACGACTGAGAATATCGTGCAAATACGTAACCGTATGGAAGCAACACGTGATCGACAGAAGAGTTACGCTAACAAACGTCGTAAACCGTCAGAATTCCATATTGGTGATAAAGTACTTTTGAAAGTGTCACCTTGAATAGTTGTGATTCATTTCAGGAAACATGGAAAACTAAACCCTAGGTATGCTGGGCCATTTGAGATTGTCAAACGGGTTGGCCCAGTAGCTTATTAACTAATCTTACCCAAAGAACACAGTGGAATACATAACGTATTTTACGTGTCAAATCTGAAGCAATGTCTGGCTCATGAATCACTTGTGATTCCATTAGGGGAACTAGAAATTGATGAAAAGCTTCGTCTCATTGAAGAACCATTGTAGATCATGGATCGAGAAGTCAAAACCCTAAAGCGTAGCAAGATCGCCATTGTGCGCGTTAGATGGAACTCGAAGCGTGGACCAGAATTCACCTGGGAACGTGAAGATCAAATGAAAAAAAGTATCCACAACTGTTCAACAATCAGGCATCTACTTCTTAAGGTATCATTCTGAGATATCTTTTCTTTCAATTTTGAGATGAAATTCCCTTCAACAAGGGGATGATATCACAACTCTCGTGAAACCTTACATTGCTTTGTTTCGGGTTTGTTCCAGAGACTCTCAGATACCCTAACACGTCTATGTTCCGAATAACTGACCAGTTTTCTCATCACTCATTCGTTAACCCTAGTGTTCTAATTTTCGGGATGAAAATTTCTTCAACATGGGGATTATGCGACAACCTGAGTTTTTCAGGTTAACTCAGTTTCCATTATCAAACCTCTCTCCGCTTATCGCAAATTAGTCAATCTTATTATTATTTAAGGATATTACTTATTATTTTTTTTATTATTATTATTACTATTATTATTATTATTATTATTAGAAAGTAAATTACAATTAATTAAACTAATGTAAACTAAAGTACAATCTTCTAAATGTTGCAAACTAGAGGGACCAAATGTGTAAAGGCCCATGTGAGGCCATACATTTAAAAACCGATTTCTTCCCCCACCCTCGGATCACCATAACCGACCCTTCCACCATAACCCCTCCTCTTCGACTAAACCCTAAAAGCCATCGACCTCCCCTACGTAAGGTTTTCTCGACAACCTCTTGCTTTCGGTCAAGCCCCTTCGACGTCTCCACTTTCAACCGCAAGTCCTTGAACTATCGTTATTGTTTCCGGCAACTTCAATCGACAACCGAACCAACCCGTACATTAATCGGTAAGATTTTCTAACCTCATGACTTGTGGTTGTCGTGTTGCGGTCTCGGTTCTCACTTTTGTTGCGTAGGTTGTGGGTTAACAATGATGGTGATGCGTGTGATTGCCGAGTGTGTTTCTGTTTGTGTGCCGATTAGGGCTTGCGATGATATGTGTGATACATGTGTGCTCGGATATATGCATATGCATTCTTGTACGGTTGTGTGTATATGAATAAATGGTGAATTGGTGATCTTGTGGGGGTGGCTGGGTGATGTTCTCCGCAGGGTTGATTGAGCACCATTATCGTGTACGTGTATATATATATTTATTTTTTGAATATGTATGAATATGGCTTCTGCGAAGGTATATGTATGCTTGTGTGTATATATATATGCTTGTGTGCATATATATGGTGCTGAAGTGTGTATTAATGATTGTATGAATGTGCTCGTGAGTTGCTTTGACCGAAGGAAACCATGTTAAGTTGTGTGTGTGGGTCGTCATCATGCACGTGTGTTGTGTGTATCTTGGCATGAATGTGTGAATTGTGTGGATGTATATATATCTTTGTAGTATGTATATTTTATATGTCTGAATGCATGGGTAAAGGTTGGGTGCTTTGACTTGGTGTGGGGTTAGTGTAGTGTGTGCTGTAAGTGTGTTTTTATGTATATATATTTCTTGAATGATAATATGTTAAAGGATGGTTGCATGTATGCATTTGTGCTACATATGTGAGTGTGTATGCATGTCATGTGAATGGGTTTGTTTGCATTATGTTGTGTGTTTTATTGCAGGTGTGTGTTTGTATTATGTTGCATTATGTTGCGTGTTTTATTGCAGGTGTGTACACTTGAAGCTTGATTATTATGTGCTTAGTTATATATACATATATATATATA